>VYZW01032327.1:120930-294002 GCA_013401315.1 Balaeniceps rex | reverse complement strand
CGCCCCTGCCGTTGCCGCGGCCGCCGCACGGTGTCCTCGGTGCTCCGCAGCGGCGGGAGCGGGGCCGGGACCGGCAGAGCCCCGCGGCCTCCCGGGCAGCACGGAGGAACCGCCACCGGGAGCCCCCCTCCATCCCCTCAGCCCGGGAACCGCTGTAAGGGGGGGATGCGACACCTCGGAAAGGAACAAGCGATGGGGCAGGGCCCAGGGCACGGGATCCATCCCCGACCCCAGCCACGGGTGCCTGCGCTGCCCCCTCTCCCCCTTTTCAGCCGGGGTTCCCCCTTTTCATACAATCACAGCCCTGACACAGCCCATAGTACAGACAGCTTTTAATGGTGCAACTGCTACACAAGCTAGAATTGTAACCCGACGGTTCAGACAGCCCTCCCACAAACTGCTCCGGAAGAATGAAACCAAAGAGGAAGCGATGGCCAAGGTCTTCTGGCTTTGCTGCCAACAAAGCCATCGCCAAAGCCACTGCCTGGTCCCGGGGGCAAGAGCACCCCAGAACCAGAGGCAGGGCTCAGTTCTGCTCCTTTCTCCCAGTGCTGAACAGAAGATCCCAAATCATTAAAGGAGTTAAAAACCAGGTTGGAACATTGTAGGTTGAGGCCATCTCTGCATGAAACCCAGCAAAGGCAGTATCTGTGCTAGTCCTGTGCCAAAAGTAAGGTCTTCCCTCTAGCCAAAACAGTCCCTCGGGCATCCATCCCTCCCAGGAGCATTGGCAGCCCCTCACTCCAGCTCCTGGCAAAGTGACAGTCAAATGCTACAGGTTTGCAGGAAAAGCCTTGCTATGAAGGCAAAAGAACAATCCCCTGGATCTGGCTGCAGGTTAGGAGTTTCCCTTGTTGCAAGCCAAGGGGATCTGTGCAGGGAAGCACGCATAGATTCCAGGGTGCTCAAAGAGGGCAACATCACATCAGTTCTCCCTGACCCACCACTGACCTGTCTGGATACCCCTAACCCCTCCAAACCCATCCCCTTTGGTCAGGATGGCAGCAGGGAGATGCTCGCCCATGTCCTGATCTCCAGAGTCCTTCCTGCCGGCAGGAGACACCCCACACCAGTGCTGCGAGCAGTTCCTTCATCTGGGCTTCCCCGTAGAGCTCTGAAGATGGCTGGCCAAAAGTGCTCCTCCCTCCCTCCATGGGGCTGGAACAGCAGCGCCCGGGAGGGAGAGGAACAGCAGCCCCAGCTGCAGGCTCCTGCCAGCCACAGCTACAGAGCAAGGCTGGGTTTAGCTACCAGCAGGCAGAGCCGAGCTGCCAGGCTCCCAGGGCAGCTCGGGTGGTGCTCGCCCAGCCTCAGCGCTGCTGGGAGCTGCCCAGCACCACGACCACTGCTGCTGGAGGCAGCGAGGGGCAGGGTCCTCCTCCAGGCAGGAGCCAGCTAGGAATCGGAGAGGCACAGGGCCTCCACAGCACTGCTCAGGCCCTGGCTCACCCCGCCAACAGCCAGCAGGCAGTTCCGGACCACGATGCTGGAGCAGGCGCAGCGTGGGGTGGGCATGGGGGGCAGGCTCTCCCACTTGTTCTTCCCAGGGTGGAAGGCCTCCACGGACTCCAGGACGGTCGGCTGGTTCCCTGGAGGCACAAAGCGAGGCACTGGGTCACCTGGGAAGCACCGGCAAGCATCCCTTGCCTGCTCTGGCATAGTGTCTGTACTCTGGACCCCACCCCCTTATGGGGTCTGTTTTCCCTGCTCCCTCAGGCCATCCAGGGCCAGGATCTCCCCTCTGTAATGATAACACGACTCACATATGCTTTTAAAGTGTTACCACCATCCCCAGCACCCACCTAGTCCCCCAGCCACGATGACTCTGCCTTTCAGGTAGCCAGCCACGAAGTCTGCTCGCCTTTTCTTCAGGTAGAAGGAGCGCTCCATCTTCATCCAGCCACCTGGGAGGGACAGGACAGAGCAGGCATTGCAGGAGCATCCACTCCTGGGAAACCATCTGCCTCTCTGACCTCCTACTTGCTTGTAGAAGTGCAGTTTTGCTGCTGCACCTTGGGGTAATAAAACCTCATGACACAGCGGTCAGCTTCCTCACCACCATGTCAGGAGGGAGCTGGTGAACCCAGCTGCCTTGGGACCACGGTTTTCCCCCCTGCTGCCTTGACTTGTTAATCTTGACTGCAGCCCTTCCTCTAGGCTGGGCTCAGGGCACCAGCGATCCGAGGACCCAGCAGATGAGAGCTCTGCAAGGACAGCCTTGCGTGCCACCCACCCCGCTCCTCTGGAAAGGACAGAGCTGGGACAGCCCCCACCTTGTTCCATGTCAAACATGTCCACGGTCCTCATGAACTTGGGCTGCCGGTAGAGCCGTCCCTGCCGCAGGCCCCCGAGGCTGAAGAGTTTGTCTTCTGTGGGCACGAAGCTGGAGAAGGCCCTTTTGTTGGGGATGTTGGGAAACTTGGTCCACGACCTGGTCTCTGTGTCAAAGACCTCAAAGGCGTTGATAGCGTACTTGGACTGCCTTCCACCTGGGGCAGGGGAGATGGAAAGAAAAGGGTCAGCTTGGCTCACAGCACCAAGCCAACGGCAGCAGGAACCAGAGGAGCCTCCTAGGGCAGGCTGAGAGCGAGCTGCCAGCTGATATGATGTCCCCAGGTCCCAAGTCACCTGGATGAGGGCCTGCTGAGCCAGGTAACTTCTCACCCAAGTCACCTGGATCACTTCTCACCCTTGCGCTCCCTCTCCTTTAATTGCAAGTTCGTGACACGAAAACACTTCATTTTTCAGCGCATCACACCCTCCGCTTCCCTCCGCACCGGCAGCAGCGGGTCGCTGGCACAGGAAGGTGTTTAGTATGCACTGGTTTAATCAAGACAAATTCACAGCAGAGCAGGGATCAGCGCTCAGGAAGCCTTTGCAATTCAGATGAGTTCAGCGCCGGTGCGATCCAGCAAGCCCCGGCCTCGCTGCCGAGCTCCTGACGGAGCAGGAGAGCCAGAGCAGCTGCTGCTGCCACCGCCAGAGATGCGCATTATTCTTCCACCCATCGGATGCAGATGAACACAACTATTCTCAGCTCAGATGCTCAGCGTGCCTTTGAAGGCAGAGCCCGTGCTCACGAGTGGGCCCACAAACTGCTCGCCAGCAGCCAGCAAATTGCAAAATAGATCAAAGTCTTTTCCGGTAACCCCTAAAGAGAGCCAGGGCTGTCTGGCAGTTTGAACAATGGGGACTCCTGCGTTTTGATCCTGATATGCCATTTGGCCACGAGCTACCAGCAACATTTCTCTACCTTAGCTTCCCTTTCTGTAACACAAGACTAATGAAAATTGTTCCCTGCAAAAGGCTTGCTCCAGCGTTTCCCAGCTACGGCAGGTCTTTCCTCTGCCAAAGGCAGACCTTTGTGAAGCTGCACGGTACTTTGCCGATATAAAATGCATAGAAGTATTTTTACTCACTAGTTGAGCCAAGGGCTTTTAGCGCAGTCGCAGGACTGGAAATGGAGCAGGCAAAGACCAGCCCCTCGGCTGCCAGCAGCCACGGATGGGCCTGGGACAGGGAAGCAGCTCCCGGGGCGTTCAAGGGTGCAGGGGCTCTCGTGGGTGCTTGCTATGTTGCTGTGGATCCAAACCCAACACCAGCCCCACTCAAAACCTACAGCTCCAAGATTGGTATTTCTGAATGCGTGAGAAAGCGGGCAGGGACGGAGAGGAGCGTTCCCAAAAGCCTTTTCCAGGGAGGTTTCTCAGTGCTCAGATCAAAGGAGCTGCTGCCAGAGGAGGAGGAGGAGCAGGGCTGCTTCTTACCCAGCACGTAGATCTTGGTGCCTCGCAGGAAGGATGTGGCAGCGTACCTGGGTGTGGGCATGGCCGCCAGCGACACCCAGATGTCCTTGAGCATGTCGTAATGCTGCAGGTAGTTGTGCGGCCGCAGGTCAGATCCCATCCCACCAGCCGCATAGACTCTGTAGTCTGGACAGGACCAAGAAGCAAAACAATCCCACAAAATTATTATAGGAAACCATCAGAAATACCCCCTGCAAAAATGCACGTGCCATCAGACGATGTGGACCAGAACTGTTCACTCCCACGCGAGTCCCTGTGCATGTCCCAAGCTCCCACCCCGGGGCAGGGGGGAACGCACCAACCTCCCGGTCCCTGCAGCAACGCCGATGCTCTTCCCCCAGCCCCGCTCCCCGCTCCGGGGGCTGCTGCCCCTCGGCTCAGCCCCTGCTTTGCCCCACCGAGGTCTGGCATGGGATGGCAGCTCTGCGACCTGGACCGGAGGGCTCAGAGCTGGGACGAGGCACTGGTGCTACTTGTTCCTCACCAAACCCATATCAGCTATATCCATCTCTGTCTAATGGCAAACCTGGCTCTCCAAAACAAAATGCTGCACAGCACCCACATTATCTCCTTCACCAAGCACTTCGTTCCACAGACAAGATTCAGGAGAGCAGTCAGAGCAGCCTTGCCCTTGCGGGCAGCCTTACAAAGCAGCTGAAAAAGCAGCGACCAGCCTGCACGCTGCAAGGATTTGGGCAGCTATTTCTGTTCCTGGCCTCTCGCACCAAATTGACCCTGCCGTATCAGTCAGGCAAGCTTATACTCAGAGAGAAAATCATCTCCAAGATGGTAAACATTATTTTTAAACATTCCTTGACAGTAGCTTTTAAACCCACTTAAGCAAACAAACCAAGCAGCTTTCAAAGAAGCTGCCTGGAGATTAGATCCGTAATCCCGGGCACGGCAGGAAGCCGGCTGACCTCAGGCACGCTGCTCGGGAACACAGCTCCCGGCCCCAGGCTCCTCAAAGCATGGCAGAGCATGCTAAAGGAAATCGATGCTCCACATCTCTGCTTAGAAATAAAAAAAAAATGAGATGGGCTGATAAGGCAGAGCCTCACAGGCGTTTAACGAGCCCCATTTAAGGCAGTGGTTAAGCTTTCGGAGAGGAGCTACACAGGAGCCCCCTATAAGGCCAACCACTTCCCTCCTTGTATTTGAGCCCATGACCATGAATCCGACTCTCTCCTGGCTGGTTCTGGGTTTGGACCAGAGACGTTTCTTCAAACCAAAGCTATTCTGTGGCTCTGAGACCTTCACCTCTGGCTCTGCAGCTCAGCCAGGTCCTCCCAGCCTGCCTACGCTCAGCCACCAGCACCATTCCTATTTTTCCCGGATCTGCAGCACACAAGGACCAGAATTTGCTACAAAACCCTGGAGAAGTTTGATGTGAGACCCTGGAGCTTGGACCTGTCCAAAATACCCCCAGGTACCAGCACAGCCATGGCCCTCGTGGCTCCAGGGCTGACGATACAGAGCAACCCCCAGGTTTATCTACTTTCGGCTGCCTGCAGAACAGCCATCCTTAGCAGGTGGGATGTGACAAATACATGGGGTTCGACTTCTAGAAGCACAGAAAAGGTTTTGGAGAACAACATAACCCTGTGCCATTGCCCAGAAAGCTTTTGTGCCTGATGCATCAACCGAGGCTAACCCTCCCCATCCCACCACCCCGCAGACATCCCTGGAAGGACACAGCAGGAATTGAACCCTCCTTGCCTTTTGCCGTCACCGAGATGCCCATGGCTGCCTCTCTCAGCGAGTTCCTCTTCTTCCACTTGCCCTCATCTATGTTGTACATCTCCACTATCTTCAGCGGCATCTGATTCGCCCCGACCCCTCCTATCACCATGATCCGCTTGCCCAAGGTGGCCACAGCCACCCCTGCCCGGGCCGTGGGCATGGGGGGCAGCGAGGTCCACTGGTCGGCCTCGGGGGAGTAGACCTCGAAGCAGTCCATGGGGATGCCGTTATCATCGCAGCCCCCGATGGCAAACACCTGCCCGCCAGATTCCACCAGCGTCGAGTAGACCCTGCGGCTCGGGAGTGGGGCGAGGGTTTTCCACTGGAAGTCTTTGGTATTAGCTAGCTCCATGGCGGCTGGCGGGGCGAGGCAGCATCGGTCCCTGCCCACGGGAGGGGGCTGGCTACGCTGCAAAACAGAGCAGAGAAGTGCCAGGGAAAAACAACAGAGAAACACGAAGTGCAAACACCGTCCTCCCCCCCGGCAGAGCTGCAGGCAGCCAGGAGCAGAGCCGGGATGGGAGCATCCCCATCGGGCAGCCTCCCGCAGCCACCAGTCCCCTCTGCCACCCCCCAACACAGAGCAGCAGCGACGGGTACCTTTCATTGCATCTCCATTAATCCTGCAGTTCCAGATCTGCCTCATGCAGAGACCAATCCTAAAAATAAAACAAAACAAAAGAGAGGGGGGAAAAAAAAAAAAAGGCAAGAAGGGTTGGAATCAGTTTGTTATCCTGTTTCCTGAGCATCCCCGCCCCCAAGCGACATTCAAACTGAGGAGGCTGCAAGCCGTCTGCTCACTTCCCCGGCTGTCTTCCTGCCTGCTGGGGAACTTTCCCTTGTGTCCTCCTTCTCTGACCTGATTCCTCCTCCTGACCCATGCACATCCTCCTGCAGACCCTGGGGAGGACCGGCTCCAGTAGCCCTCGGCTGGGAAAGGCGAAAGCCAGCACTCGCCCCTCCAGCCCCGACCCAGGGGCCGCACCGTGGAGCTGCAAGGGACCCCTAGAGCAGCCCAGGGAGGAGAGGCACAAGCTCTCGCTGGAACCCACGGTATTTTTCTTGTCTCCTCTCTCGGAATGGCCGTTAAGCATACAGATGAGATTAATTAGCGCAGGAGGACAGAGAGAAGGCAAACAGAAAGGAACAAAGGCAGCGGCTTGCTCACTCACCCAGTGTGGAATAAGGTGCGTTTTGCACTGAGCATTGTGTAACTGGGGTTGTGTAACAATTGCCCTTAAAACAAAGTAAGATTTATCTCTACCCTCGCGGATGTGGCAGCCTCTCCCAGCACATGCTGCCTGCACACACATCTGGAGACAGGACTGTAGGGTAGAGTGAGCAGTTGCCAAAAAAACCCAAAGATGACATATTCCCAGCTGAGCACTGCCCTGGTCTAGGACAGCGCCGTTCCCTCTTCTCCCCATGCACAGACCCTGAGACTTCTCCCTGTGGATGCTGAGGTCCCACTGAGCCCCTGGAAGGAACTTCCCTGGCAGCAGGGCAGGGCTGGCTGGCTCTGCTTTTCTGTGGACCAGAGTTTGAAAGTCCCCAGAGCAGAGGTTCACTCCTGGACCCAATTCTCTGCCTCCTGACACGCAGCCCAGGGCCAGTGCCTCGGCCCATCTGCTGCTTGGGGTTATTTTTTCTTCTGACACAGCAATGTGGATGTGGGGTGGGATGCAGAGCACCAGCTTGCTCTCCTACCTAAGGTACCTAAGCACAAATAAAGCAGCCAACTGTTATGGGCCTTGGGTTTCTTAAGGGGATGGACTCCCTTCTCCCAGAAAGGAGAACCAGACTCGTTCCTGCTGCTTCATCCGGAGCAGAGAGTAAACAAGTGGGCTCCGCAAAACTCCCTGACCCAGGAACAGGTCACCTACCTCCCGCACCCCACTGCCTTGCCCTGCCGCAGCACTTACTCCCCAGGTCTGACCACAGCCCTTCAGCCCTCCGAGCCCTCTGACAGCCGGAGCAGACAGAGCCTGTAGCTTAGCAACAGCCACCTACAGCCACCTTTCATCACCCGTCACTTCAGATGATCTGGCTGGGTATCCTGATGCTTTCTGGGGACCACAGCATGGTGCAGCGATGCAGATACCCTGGGAAGGGGCACACCGGGCTGCACGCAGGGCAGAGGCACACGGGCTATTGCTACTCTATCCCAGACTCATCCTGCGTGTAGCACGCTGGGGATGCCACATATTTCTCCTATAAATTCATGCCTGTTGTGTTCATCAGGTAAGCAGCGAGACCAGAGGTCGCCCTTGGACCGCAGCCAGGGCATTTGCTGTTATCTCGGACAGGTACAACACAGCATCCCCACAAACTCCTCATCTCTGCCTCGGGGCTCAGCCTGCAAGGACTGCAGCCTGCAGGGCCCATCTGAAGGGGAGATCAGTTTCCAGGGCCATGTTAGTCCCTACATCTCCTCTGAAAGTATGAATTAGAGGAGGGTGATGGAAGAGCATCAGTGAAACAGGTCTCAGACAACTGGACTGAGATCCATCAAAATCACTTCACGTACAAGTCTGAGCTGGCATGAAAACCAATCAATCCGAGCAGGGCTGTTTATTTTAACTTATTCTCCCAAATAAATTTCAGTAGTCAGCTAAACATCACTTATTGCATAAAGAATGCGGTCAATAAACCCATGAACACTCCTTGGGCTGTAACCCTCCAGCAGCGGGACCCAGTGCGGGCACATGCGCACATCCCCGGCACCGGGGGGGCCGCAGTACAAAGGAACACAAAGCAACAATAAAAAGCAGCAGCAAGTCAAGCCACACTTCGCATCTTCCCAGCAGCCGAGGAGAAAGGGGCAGAGAAGAGACCAGATCAGCAGCTGCTGTTCTCCCCTCTGCCCAATCCCTCATCCGCTGATGTGCATCACCGCCCGCAACTGGATCAGCACAGGGATTTTTGCCTTGGCAGTTTAAGCAGCTCCGGACTATTGCTTTCATGAATAATTTATTTTCTTTCCAGGTGAATTTTCATGCATTACTATGGACAAATTCAGCATGGTCCAGTAAATTAGAAAAGCAGAGCCAGCTCCTATTTCCAGGAGCTTGACAGATTTGCATCCTGACCTCCGAGAAGTCATTTTCCTGCCCTGTGCCTCAATTTCTTCAACTATAAAGTGCAGTCCTGGGTTGAGACACAATCAGCATCACTCAAATGTCTGACAGAAGCAGAACCTCGTGGCTGGTGCCAGACACTTTCTCTGCTGTCATTAAGGCTATTCAGAGGTTCAGCATAGTTGCCTAAAATGGCCTAAAAATTCTTTTTCACCATACCGGCACACCGAGTGTGATTCAAAGCACTTGGAGATGGCTGAGTATTTCTGTGGAGTGCGGGGCAAGTCCTTCACGAGAACAGGCAGAGCAAAGACCTGCGAATTCAGCCCAGCTGTGGTCCCAGGCAGCAGGAACCAGCGGATCCGGAGAGCCACCACCCTCGGCAGCAGCAACACAAAGCTCTGCCCGAATTCTGCTGTGTTGGCACACGCATAATTTGCTATTCTTCTCTTTCATGCTCTTTACAGAAAATCAAGGTCAGTCTGAAACGCTGTCCCCACACCCTCCATCTCACCTCCCCAGCATCACCTGAATCCCAGCAGAAGGCAATGCCAGCGCTGCGCCGTAGGAGCCGGGAGCTGTCAAAATGTGCTGACCGAACACCCCCGTGCGCTGCAGCCATGTTCTCAGTTATACCAAACAAACTGGAAGCATTAACGTTTTTTTCTTAAATGGCTACATTCAAATCAAAGTGAATGGTAAATGCTTTTCTGTCAGAAGAGATGGCAGGCACGGTGCCGAGTCCACTCCGGCGCCCAGCCCTTACCCTTGCAGGACAGAAACCCCTGCTTTAAGAGCTCAGGGAGCAGCACAGCACCCACCCCCCCCCCCCCAGGGTCTTTGCCAAGTGTCTGTGGAGCACGGCTGGGTGGGGAGAGCCCCACAGCACCCACCAAGAGCGGGACAGGGCTCCAGTGGGAGAGGGGGGACCTTTGGGTGCACGGGGCTGAGCTCCCTGCGCTGTAACCCCCAGATTCCCCCTCCAAGGAGAGGCCATTCCTCACCCCACAGGTTGCATCAGGCTCGTTTAGAGAGCTCCTGGTTTAGTGGCATTTATTACCTGCAGTGATTTGTAATTTATAAAAGAGAGAGGCTGGTGGGTATTAAAGTGATAGACGGGCTGAACAGGGGAGAGAGATCTTGGTGCTGCTGAGCGCGGCTGCTTTCGCTTTCTTTCCTCTCTCGCCTCTCTCCAGGATTTAGAAGCTTTGAAATTCCCCCAGCTGTGGAGGGCCAGCACACGGCCCAGCTGGAGCCGAGATCTCTGCCCTCCAGCCATCAGGGTGTTCCTTCGGCTGATGCACTGCCCTAAATATTGCATTGCAACGCCACTGCGTGAGCGTAGCGTGAAAAGGGGTCCTATTTACACCTCGCCAAGTTGAAGGAAATGCAAAAAGGCCCCAGAAGATGAAAAGCCACTAAGATACTCCCAAATCTTCTATTTTTAACGCTCGTGCTGAGGATGTCCACCCCCAAGACATCACTATACGCACCCCCAGCCACACTTACACATAACTCACACGCTCCCTCCAGGGAGGAACTCAAGGCTAGAAACAGAGAGAGGCCCCTAATCCTCCCCCAGCCCGAGGCAGATACAGCTCACTGCAAACTGATCCTGTACCATGTTTGTCCAGCTTGCCCCGAAAAGCCTCCAGCACTTGTGCAGCCCCCGCAGCGGATCACTGCTGTGCCTCGCAGAGCATCACCCGCTCAAACCCTCGCTTTGGGAACAGTGCTTGTTTCAGGGACACCACAGAGATCCAGGAGACAACCATGCTTCTTCCTGGCATCCCATCACCAGTTCACGTCAGCCATATCCAGCTGACCCTCAGCTTCGCTGGCTTCAGTAGTGTGACCCCAGATTTCCATCACCAGATCTGGGGATGGGCCAGACCCAGGACGCCCATCACAGCTCTATCAGGAGCTGCGCTCCCCGTATCGTCTCCCATCCGCCAAACACCCAGATGTTCCTTGCTGTCACCAGGAGCAGGTTAAAACAGAGATGCAGACAGCCACCAGCCTGATAGAGAAGCCTATTAAAGAAACTACTCCTTTCAAAGAAAAAGCTCTTGTACTCATCTAAATGTCACGCCAGATAAGCACGGGGCAGCCCTGCCATGTGCCAGCCAACACAAGAAAAGGGGCTGCAAAGCTGAGCTGGAAACAGCCTGACATGCAGCCAGCATCACCAGCCAGGCAGCAACGATTCCACTGCTCTGGGGACGGGCGTCACAGGAGAGGCAGGAACAGGGGCAACAATATGCTGGAAATAGCACACAAACAGCAAGAAGAAATCACAGCTCCTGCACCTCAGCACCAGGCAGGAGTCAGCAGCTTCATTTCAGCTCTGTCTTGGCTGCCTGCACTCTATTAATAAAGAGCAGGGAGAGATGACACAGCACAGACTTGATGCAGACAGCTAAACGGAGATGATTCAGTGCCCGGAACCCGCTTCTGTCCCAAGGATCAGTCATGGTACGAGGCCAGGAGGGGGGACACGGAGTGGAGTTCCCCAGGAATTTCACCCGCTGCCAGGGAGGGGTGTCAGGCACAGCCCAGCTCTCCCCTGCCCGCTCCCGACTCTTCCCAGTGCAATTCCAGGTTACAGCAACACTCGGGTGCTTTCCCGGTGCTGCTCCAGGCACAGGATCCAACGCACAGTTCGGAGCAGGGAGCAGCCCCTGGGAAGCGTCAGTCCCCTGGGGCTCAGCTCTTCTGCTCCAGCGTGACCCCAGACCACTCAACACCGCTCACCAGCTCCGAGGGGCAGAGACGGAGAAGGTGAGCGGTGCCAGGCACGGGATGCCCGGGATGCTGCGCACAAGGCCCCAGCACACCTCACACAGGCAGGCTCTCCTGGGACCTTCGTGCCTGCTCTCCCCAGGGCTGGGTGCTCAGTTCACCCACGCAGGGAAGCCGCTTGCTCCCAGGCCAGCTGGGAACCGGGCAGGTAGGGACCCCATGTCCGCCCCTCCGCAAAAACCCAAATACCTGCAGCTGGAGCCGCTTGATATCACAGGAGCACCCCACATGGGCTAGAACCAGGGATTTTGTCAAAACAAAAACCAGCAAGTGATGAGAAAGGAGGGTAAACACGGTGATAATGTTCTTCATGCTGTTTTCACCTGCACTGGAAGTTAGCGGGCTACGGCACATCTCAAATAACACATTGAAAAGTTTCAGATGTGGGAACAGCACCTAAAGCTCCTCATTAATCACTGTAATTGAGGTGAGCTGCTTTTCCTCCTAGGAGCACATAAATGTCATGGTGTTAACTACCCTTTGCACCATCGGATAAACAGCAGCGCAGCGTGAAGAGGCCCTATCCCTATGGGCTCAGGTACCAACTTTTGCTGTTAAAAAAAAAAAGAAAGCATCCTTATTTCAGCAAGGACACAGCCAACAAGAAACAAGGTTCACGAGGCAGATTTTTCCAGGAAGCTCGAGGTCTACATTTCCCCCCACTCAGCACCCAGGAGGGAGCCATGAATCCCTCCTCCTCCAGGGAGGAGGCTCATTCCTCTGCCACCCAAAGAACAGATCTTCAGAGGAGCCCAGCACCCCAAAACCCCTTCGTACAACAGTTCAGATAGCTCAGCATCCCCACAAATACAGCTCCCGTCAAACCCTCACCGCTTACCCGAGGTTCTTAGTAGGATCAGGGTCTTTGGAAAAGTCTGGCACCTTTGTAACGTCCCCAGCACGGCAGAAGCCTGAGCTCCCGTCCCAAACGCTCGCTCCCATTTCTTGGTGACGCTCAGAACAAGCTATAGACAGCCTTTCTGTAAGTTTTGACTATTACACAGCCCCAGCCCACAAGGTCATGCAATACCAAGTCTAGGTTTTCAGAAACTCCAACTTTTAAGCAGAAAAGGCTTTTAAAAAGCCTTTGAAAACTGGGGACTCTGGTGCCTTTACTGGTCCCTTGCTCAAACCCTGGCAGCTGAGGCTTTAAACAGAACATGCATGAAATTTTCAGTCTGGTATTTCTGACCTCTCCTCACACTGAATCAAGTTTCCTTGCCATAGTAACAGCTACCCAGAAAAATAACAACAAAAAAAATCCACTAGTTCCCTGCCTTTCTCTGCAAATTACCCAGCTGGCAAAAGAGACTGTTTAGTTATAAGGAAAGAGATAAAAAATTGCAATTATAAGATAATTATTTGTACCAAGCAAACAAAAAGCAGCAGCACTCACAAGCAGCTCGTTTCATTCCTTCCGTTCCCGAGCATCTCTCTTTGCAGGCATATGTAGGTGCATTTGAACGCGAAGACAGCAGGCTGTGACCGCTCTGACCTCCTCCCCAGCTTCACCCCTTCCCCCCATTACCAGTCTCTTGAGATCATTTTCAGCCTCATCATGCCAAATGCAATTTCCTGAGGATGCTAATAGGAGGAAGGCAGAGAAGGAAATATTTCACAGCTAACAGCACAGCCGTTGTGCATCAGAAGGACGCCAGGAGCTTTAGCAGGCTACAGGACAGGGAGAAAAGAGGTTTCATTTTTTGGCACTCGTTAGCGCAGGGAAAGAGCCCAGACCATTCTTTTTTCCTGGGTGGGCTGAAGAATCAGCAGAACAAGGTAAGATTTGTTTATATTGCAGTTTGTCTCAAGAGAAAGAGTTATAATTTCATCAAGAGAAAAGATAACCCACCTGCAAGACCGGAGGGTGCCCCTTCCCCGGTCCAACTCCCAGCAGCATCCTGCATCTCCTCCCCTCGCCCCCGAAGGCTGCCCCTGCTCTCCGCACAAACAGCTTCTCTTTTGCACGGGTCAAATACAGAAGGTCTTTTTCAAGCCCTGCAGTCTCGTGGTTACATTTATAAAGCTCCTCTTACTCTGTATTTAGGCTGCATCCCTCCGGAGGGAATGCAAAGAGCTCGGGCCAGATCTCGGCTGGGGGTAGCTCGGCGCACACCCATCGCTGCCGGCTGCCTGAGCTGCCAGGGCCTGGTCCGGGAGAGAGGCTGAAAGGATGGGATTTGGGGACTAGTGGGGGGAGAAGTAAGGGAAAAAAACACCCTCCTTAACCCACTTTTTGGGGGGGAAACACAAACTCAAAGCTTTGTTTCTGGTTGCTCATTAAAAGCCTGGGCTGACACCGGGAGAAGGCTGTCCAGAGCATCCCCCCGCCAATAACCCGCTGACCTCCAGCCAGAAACTCCCTCCCTCCTGCCAGCAGAGCTCGGGAAGCAGGGATGTACTCACAGCTCCCAGGAAGCCGCGCCGAGTCCAGGTGGAGCATGGCGCTCTGCTAGAAACGCTCTTCAACTCTAACACCCAAATCCTCGGTGCCCGCAGAGCATCCCCCTCCTCCCCGGCTCCCTCCGTCCCTCCCTGCACCCCGCAGCGCTGGCGAGGGGGACGCGAGCGGCGACGGGAGCAGCCGGGGCTGGGAGAGCTGCGTGGGAGGGATGCGAGGGGAGAAAAAAAAACAAATCAGCATAAATCCCGCAGCCCTAATCTTCACCCTCCCGGAGATGTAGGACAATTAAGAGGGAGAGTGTTTCCCCATCTGGTCTTTTCCTGGTGCTGGCAGCCGGGGGGGTGTGTGCATGCGTGTGTACACACTGCGTTACCAGACCCATACTTAAGCCTTTTATGGCTCCCCACGCTTGCACAGGATGTTCTGTAACAGCGGCTCTCCCCCTGCCCGCCCTCCCCGCCTGCAAAAACAAAACTAGAAAAGGGAGACAGACAGACAAAAATAGGAGCTGCTGTGGCGTTGCCCAGGCTGCGGCAGGACCCGCTCCGGGAAGGGCTGGGGGTCTGCCCCAGGCTGGGTCCCAGTCGCAGCTCGGGGAGAGCAGAGCCCAGCACCGGTGTGCACGTCCGATGGACACGCACCCCACGGGCACCCACACCGCGGTGACGAGGGCACAGCGAGGGGGTTCAGGCAGCAGTGACCCCAGAGCTTCTGCTCTCTGCAGCTCTGGCTCCAGATGTCCCGTAAAGGGGATGCTTTGCTCTGAGGTTGCAGAGGACCTTTGAGCCCTGGTCTTCTCCGGGGAAGATGTTCCCCAGTCTGCCGCTTGTCCCAGGCCTTCACTTCCCTGACCTGCTTCTCTACACCTAAAGGTGTTGCAGAATAACTTTGCAGAAAAATCATTTCTAAGCAAAAAGCCAAGAGAAAGATCCTTTCAATGCATCTTCCATCGAGCTTCAAAGCTCCTCCCCAGAGACGTATTTGCAGTTCAGCCCAGCAGATGTTTCTAATCCTTCAGGAACCACCCGAGCTCTGAAAATCCCCGACACCCCCAGGGATTTCTGCTCCTCTCAGCGTTGTGCTCGTACCGCTTTCCGGTACCCGTGCAGCAGCATCAGGTGCTCGAGCACTCAACAGCCTTTGAACCTGCAACTTCCAGAGCTGGAGGAGCCTCATATTTTCATCTCGGAGCAACTCACCCCTCCAGTGGCCACTTCCCTGCAGCCTGGACCAGTGACAGTCTCCAGAGGTGGCCGGAGGAGGGTTCAACTTCAGCCCTGGCTTGCAAAAGCCCCTCGGTGCTGACCCCACTTCAGGCCCCTAACAATCCAGACAAGGTTTATTCTTGCCGATAGCTCATGCTGGTTGAGGTGGGAAACTATTTTAAAGCAGCTCTAGCCATAAAATAAGAAAAATGAAGAAATCAACAAGAAGTTGATTCAAATGGCTCTACATAAAGCAAATTCTCATCCCCTACCAGCTATTTTAATTTCCTGTTAGCTTTCCGGTGGGAGGATTCAATTTGCATTTAAATAAAAACCTCAAGTGCAGGGCCAATCTAACATTAAGACGTTCATTACAAAGGCATTCACCTCTTAAGAAATTTTAAAAGACCCCATCAAACTGGATTTTAACAGAAGGGCTATTAGCAGTCTGCCATTTTTGGACACTTAGTATTTGTAAGTTATTATTTACCAGACTGTTTACAGATGAGTCCAGGCAGCTCTGAGCAAAGGTTTCCAGCAAGCTTGCGAGCTCCCTGCTTACAACCCGGGAGGGAAAAAGAAACATCACGAAAGGTCTTCTCAAACCACTGAAGAGCTGACTGCAGAAAGCCGGGTTTCAGGGGGGTAGGGAGGCATGGGGAAGGAAAGGGGGGCCCCAGGACACAGCCAAGGGCAGGCTGGCGAGATGAGCTGGTGCTCAAGCCACGGGGCTGGCAGCTCCTCTCCATCCCCGCATCAAACCATGGGGCTCCCGTGCTGGGCTCAAAGCTGCCCAGCAACGGGCGACCTTTGTGGATGATGGTGGAGAAGGGGCCGTGACAGATTGCAGCAGGCCCTGGCAAGCGTATTACCTGGTGGTTTCCATTTTAAAACTGGTGGTAAACTGTGGTTGACAAACCCCACAGAAACACAACAGCAGGCTGGTGTTCCAAAGCGTTTGGGAGCTCCTGCTTCGTGGGCTAGGGTCCAAACAGGACCTTGGCTCACGACACCGGGTTTGGTCCCAGGTGGGTTTTTGGTTGGTTGGTTTAGATTTTTTTTGTGTGTGTGC
Organism: Balaeniceps rex; assembly: GCA_013401315.1. Lineage (NCBI taxonomy): Eukaryota > Metazoa > Chordata > Aves > Pelecaniformes > Balaenicipitidae > Balaeniceps > Balaeniceps rex. The sequence continues at coordinate 277,893 of VYZW01032327.1, read as the reverse complement.
GTGTGTTTGTTTGGGTTTGTTTTTTTACGTTGCCGTTTGATCTTGAGCCCTTTATTTGCTTTTCCTTTTCCTTCCTGCTTTTTGTCTGCCCGATTCCCCTGTTGTTCCGTGGCTGCGGTTGGGCTCCCCACGCTGTGTGTACAGCACCTGGGGAGCGGGGGTCAGCCGGGGCCTCCAGATGGTAGCAGAAGCGCGATGGATTGTGATCAAACAGGGACAGAGACGGTGTGACACAGACCAGGGCCCCGGTAGAGCTCTGCCAAGAAGCCTCAATAATCCTTGTCCTCACAGTCCTACATATCTCATGCTAATAACTTATTAAAACAAATACTCTTTCATCTTCATAAGCACTTAATTCACCCAATTAAAAACAAAACAACAAAGTAAACTCAGGAGACCCCTCGATGACCTTTCGCTTGCCAACATCATTTCTCAGCTCAATGCAAGCAGCCTTACCTTCCCACGACGAACAGTCTGCACCACGTCAACACCTGCGAACGACAAGAGACATGAGAGATGAAGGCAGGGGAAGAGGGAGGGTTTAAATTAGATACCAGCATGGAGACGGGTACGGCAGCTTGGCCATAAAGCCCCAGGTGTTCGGTCCCTGACTGCCTGGTGGATGAGTCAGACCCGACAGGCTGGAAAATAACTGTCTGTCTTGAAAGGACGGAGTTTACGCAACGCGCTGCAGAGACCCGAGCCCTCCTGCAAAGGCAGGCGCTGGCTCCGCTCAGCAGATGCTTTCTGAACAGCGCTGGGAAGGAGGGAGGGACGCACTCTGCTACCCACCACCAGCTAGGGGAACAACCCCACCATCGCCGGTAGCTGACAACGTGACGAAAGCGGAGTTTGCCCTCCTGCCGGTGGCATCTTTTCCTGGCAGCGTCTTGCTTGCCGTGGAAGGAGACCTCTCGGGATACCTGGAAGAACTTGTAGGACAAGGAAGGCCCAGGGACGCTCCAGTTTTGTGCCTCGAAAAGGGAAAGAACTTTTCCAGGCTGCTTGGAAATGATAAAGGAGGTATCACTGTTAAAGGGGGGGAAAAAAAAAATCGTCCTGAAAACCTGTAGCAGTTTCCTGCAATTCAACATCTGTTTCCATGGGAACAGCAGGAGAGTTGCAGAAATTCCTGCAAATTACACAAATAAGCCAAACAGTAACATTTTATTTTCCTCTTTCTTACCTGCATCGCTTCAGGCTGAGTCAACTCAATCCAGCGAGCGCTCTTGACCAGACCGCTTCTCCTAAGCGTTTGGGAAAGGTGCGTTGAACTGCAGCAAGCAGGCCAGGAGGTAAGAAAATAGGGAAAAAGCAGCAAAAAGCACCCCCAGAACCCCAGTAAAAGACTATTCTATTCGAAGAGATCGGGATCTTATAGATAAAGGGGAAAAACACACAAGAGGACCAAGCGCTGCCCGTGCGTAGGTTGGTGCCAGCAGTGGCTGGAGCACGCAGCCCCCGGCGCTGCTGACCACGGGAGACCGTGCTTTGGCACAAGCAGTGCAGAGCAATGCGGGGGGGCTAGAGACAGCATTCAGGCCTCCCCTGTCATTTCTTCCAGAGATTTGGCAACCTGACAGTTAATTAGCTAGTTAATTAATTAATTCTCCCTCCTGCAGGGCCCTGAGCTGGTTACAGTGCAGATAGTCACCTTAATACGTGGAGACAGGAGCCAAGAGCTCCAGGATCTCTCAATCAGAATATTTAACCCAGGGGGAGAAGTCCACCAGCTGTGTCTGCCCGTTTGACAAACACAGAGAGACATCATTTCAGGAGAGACAGGCACTTTGACAGTTGCTGGGGAAAAAAAACAAACAACAAAAAAACCCACACGCACACACGGTAACATTCAAAATTAGCTACAGTTCGCAGAATTTCAGCAGCAGCGTGAAAGAGCTTTAAGCTGTCTAACTGGTTAGGCTATCGGTGCATCTGGCTTTGCATGCTTTTTATAAAAACAAAACATAAGTGCACTTTTATATACAACTGGGAAAAACACAACCCTATTTGTTCCCAGGAAGAGGGTTTATGCAAGACATAGCAGGGCTGGGAACAGCCGATCTCCACGCACGGTCACCAGAATAATAAACCACTGAAATAAAGCAGTGGTTTGGTGGTATCACAGGCTGCATCTCCTCCGTGTTCACCAAGAGAGCATCTGTTGTAACAGAAGATCACATCTGCCTGCCCGACCGGTCCAGCAAGAGTCAATATATTCCAGCGCAGGGTACAAAGTGCCTTGGGTTTTTCGCAGACCACGTCTAGCTCTGAGAAAGAGCTGAATGCCTGAGCAAGAAAAGGGACTTTGAACGGTGGTGTTTTGTTCTCTAGTCTTCAAAGGAAGCGAGGGTTAATCATTCATGGACCAGGCAGCGATAAGAGACAAGAGCAGACTGTGTAAAGAATGGATTTGAAAGGGGGGATGTGGGTAAAATACGTCAGTGTGTAATTCTCGTTTTCTATAAAATAAATATTTTAATAGCTTTTGGTGAGTTAACTCCTAATCTGCCCCAAAATTTTTTATTTACACTGCAGAGAACATTGTTTTTCTTTCCTTTGCGGGTTGAACATTGAAGCATTTTGTGCTTTAAAAAGAAAAAAAGACCACTTTGAAAATGAAATGCTTTCCGAAGCCAAGATGCTTTGTTTCAAAGGTTGCCATAAGGAAACACTTCCATTTCTCTGAATCTGGCTTTCTGCTGTTTTGCTGCTCCCCAAAGCTAAGTTCAGGGCAAACATATTAATCTGTAACAGTGTATTTTTGCCCAGTTCTCCCTGGATTGACATTCTTGGCTCTCTCACATGAGGCTTTTGTGACAGGTCACCGAAACCCTCCATGTGTCCATCTGCAGTAATTCATCTCCACCTTGGCTGGACCGTGACTGCTTGGCAAGCACCTCTGACCAGTGTCTGCCTTATATGTTCCCCTGCTCCTTATAGACGGGCTGCAAAATTGCTTCTGCACCTGCACAATCTTAAGCATGGTTGCGTGTAGCTAAAAGCCGCTCAGGCCAAGGGAAGCGATGAGCGGATCCTGAGCTGCCCAGATCGCTGCAACAGCGGGGAAAAACCATCCCCAGGAGGAACAAGGCAAATGCAGAAGGAAGAGGAGACCGTCTCACCCATCTAACCATCTTGTCTTCTGTAGCTTCCACTCTCCAGACATCTCCCAGCCCTAGCTGGGGTGTCTCTGAGAATACGGAGATCTGTTACAGGAAAGTTGATTATAATTGACCTCACTGCTACAGCACTTCTGCTGTTCCCCATTTAGCATCCATTTTGCTGTCATTACTCTCCCAGAGCTATTTCTGCCAAGCATAGATCCTTGCTGACAGGTCTCTAGTGGAGAAGGCTGCAGTGCGTAAAATTAGAGACATGGGGGAGACAGCTTCCGATAGCAACCTGCCAGCCATCCACGGGGGCTCCGAGTGGCAGGGACCACGCGAGGTCCCTGGGCTGCCCGAGCTGCAGGGGTGAGCTGCTGGGCTGCAGGAGGTGGGTGGTAATGGGATGTCAGCTCATCAGTAATCCTAGCCACGCTTTCCAGGGAGCTTAGCAAAGCAGGGTAAGAGGGGCTGCGGGCAAAGACTGAGAAGCAAGACAGTTCAGGCAAGAGGAGGAAAAAAAACCTGCAGAACAGTAATCGGAACAAGTATTTTCTCCGCTGCCATCTGAGAGGGGTGCCAAGTCCTATTCTCCTTTAGCTCTAGAGATGCTGCATGTGGAAGGCACAAATCCCCACGAGTGATGTGCTCCTTAAACCACACCCTACTGGAGTTTTCTTTTATGGGGAAGAACAGAAATACATGTGGGTTTTCCACCTCCTGGATAAAAAGGAGGTTCCAGACCAACCCATTTAACTTAAATCCCTCCTTTAGGGGAAGATCTTCTAGCTCTGTTTTAAGTATCATCATCTTTCCTCAGCAAATGATGCCACATGCAGATTTCATCCTAAATGCCAACAACTGTAACTGGGTTAAGACACACAGCAGCCCTCCCCAATCCCAGGGGGACACAAGCAACCTTTGCCAAGTTTAGCAACCTACCGCTGAAGTTGCTACCAGCACGTGACCCATTAGCGCGCCTTGCATTCATCAGGACTCCCAACCCTGTCAAACAGATTTACAAGAAAAGCCTATCCGTGTAGTGCTCTCAGGCACTACCATTTTATTAAACACAAACCTTTTATGGTTACGCCTACTGTAATGTCTGAATTTCCAAGCGCTGGCAGTTTCAGCGAGAGGCAGCGAGTCCGTTCCTACAACAGCCTAATGCAAGGTTGCTTCCCGAGGAGGGGCAAAGCCTTCAGCAGCCCAGGAAACTGGCACCCACTTTCTTTTTCTTCTCTAAATTCCCAGATACAGCAAGAGCTACCTGAGATTGCACAGAGCTGAGCTAGATTTGTTTGCCAAATCAATTGCTCTCATCCACTTCAGGCTCAACAGCAAACATCTGTGATCCCTGGCATTAAGCAGGGCCAGGATTGATGGTGATGTTTTGCTTCCATCCACTGGGAAACCAGTGCAAACTACAGACACAGCAGGGCTGGGTGCTCTGAGATCCATCGCTACAAATCATATTGTGACCTCTTAAATCACAGTATGCTGTAAGTGTAATTTTACATTAAAAAAAATCAACCCAATTGCCTGACATAATGCCTTGCCTCCACACCAGTTTTAGAGAACAGCTAGTAACTGTTTGTTACCTCCGTCAAAATAAAGTGGATCCAGACCTCGCATTTGCCAACTAAAACTAGACAAAGTCTGTAACTTCTGGGGAGGCAGCACTGTCCTCTCCCGTGTGTTGCTAATAGCAAATAGAGCCAAAACCAGCACAAGAGCTGCTCTAGTAAGAGATGCTGTGGGAAGCAGGAGCACCCAGCTACAAGAGGGCAAGAGCCCTTTCAACATCTATTTTTCCAAATTAATTAACAGATCTGTTTTCTAGATGGCAAAGTATGCTATCTGTGGAGGCTTTTACTTACAGAGAAAAATCACTGCATGTGAAAGTGTCCAGCTGTATCACACGGTGACCATGGCTATATCACTAGCAGTCCCAGTGCAGTCCTCAACACCCCCTTTTGCACACCGCAGGCACAAACAGAGCAGCGCTGCATCCTTATTTTCTTACCTTGCATCTTAGCTACTGCTGTTAGCCAAGAAAACGTTTAATTATCATATACATTAAAGATAGTCCCCCAGAAAGTATGCTTTTCCCTTCCAACCCAAAGCATTCTATGATTAAAGTAGGTACTCCCCTTAACTGTAGTTTTCAGTGGCTGGGATTGCAGCTAACTGGGAGCAGGGGCGCGAGGTGGGGTGGAATGGGCACAGCTTGCCTTCTCCCAGTGCAGACAATACCTACGCGATGCTTATTTGTTTTGCTGATCAGTTCAATAAAGTGAACAAGCACAATATGTGCTAAGCTTGCTCCCCAGGGAAGGACGATTGGTTCCTACTCTGTTCTGGCAAGATTGCTACGCTGCCTTACTTGTTTCCACTGAGCTAGCGGAGTCTTGGCACAAATTGAACTTCTCTGGGGGTGGAGGAAGCTGCTCGTGTCTCCCATTTTGAGTTGAGGGGAATGCATTTTTAATCCAAATCCAATATTAATGAGACTTACAGCTCAGTACAACTTCCCTGAAGAAGGTCAGGCAGTAACAGGGAGCTGGTACCACCACCTGAGGCTGGGAGGAAACCAGGGATAATCAACATTTCCAGCAAACCCAGCAAGCCTACCTCCTGTGCTACACAAGAGCCAGAGTGGGAGTTTCTTTTCCAAGCACAGCTTAAGTTGCAGCACCTAATGTGCCCAGGAGCCTGATCTAATTCTCCATCTCTCTCTCTCGCAAAAAAAAGAGTGATTAGGAACATTTGCCCTCTAAGCATTTACATCAAAGAAAAGACCCAATCAAACAGCTTTGGGCAGTAACACGCTTATTTTATGTACCATATCAGAACAGCACGTGTCATTCAACACGAGCACACACCCCTAGCATGTTGAACAGCAAGAGATTAATGTTTGTGTTACCCGTTGCAAGGAGGATTTCACAAATCCTCGTCCCTGGCACCAATGCTCTGCCATCCTCAACTGAAAGGAGGGACTAGAATAATTCACTAAATTTGGGGTAGAAAAACAAAAAGGGAAAATAGATGTCGGGTACCCCACAGTGCCCTCCAGGTGGGATAGTTGATGCTGAGGAGGAAGAATTCCTCCTCATTTCATACATTTTCAAATGAGAGGAATAGATAACTTTGTTTCCCAAGAAGAATAAGGCTCTGAAGTTAGTTAGGAGGAAGGACAGGACTGTACAGCCCTTCTCCACTGCCCTGAGTAACCAGATCAAAGCTCCCACGCATCAGCTGGATCATTCAAGGCAAGGTTTTGCAGCGGAAGCGCGAGATGGCTAGGCAGAGCCGGGGCACATCAGCAGCAAAGAGCAAAGCCTTGAAGCGTGAAGTAGAACTGACAGGGTCTATCAGTTACTTAACAGGGAAGCAATGGTATTTACATAGCAATTTGAAGCAACAAAAAATTATTTTCCTATGAATGCAACATCAAATAAAAACATAGCACATTCCAGGTTTCATCCCACTTGCTAAACTGGAAAATGAGCTTCACAAAAGCAGGAAACGTCTGAGACTAGAGAGCTAACACCACACCTTGGTGGAAAGCCAGCTACCTTAATTCCACTTACTTAGACTGTTACGGGAGTCAGACTCCTCTTTTTCATTTATCACCATTTATCCTTCTTAGGAAAAGAGCTAACCTCTTACCTCACATTAAAGCCATCACCAAGATTTGAGATAAAGATTGCAAAGTGCACACATGTTAAAGATGAAGTGAAATGTCTTACAAGTTAAGGAAACCACTCAGTATCTCACACCCCAGCTTACTGTGTTATGACTCACACAGGGAGGATTTTCCTCCTAAACCAGTGTCAAATCTAAGGACACAAAACTTTCTTTCTTGGCAAAGTAGGTACAGACAACAGGAGAAAATCAGCACTTTAAATCAAATGCCTTCAACTATTTTAGGGTGCTGCAGTGCTCTTCAGATTATGTGCCAGGCTCAAAGTTCTGCGTTTCTCCTGTGAAAAGATACTAAAAGGCTTCAGCTCGATCTTATCCCATAAGTCTAATTTAAATTTAAGTGTCATGATTTACGAGAACATTGCACACAAAATTAGGTCCTCTTCAGATGAAGAGTGGCAGGCCAATAACAGGAGATACTCACTTCCACCATTCCCCCCTTTCAGTAACATTTATAGACTTGAAGGGGCAAGAACATTTTTTCAGAAGTGGCTAAGATACAGTAGCTCCTCCCTTGATCCCTCATGGCTTGTATTATGCTACAGGCATCACCCATCTTGCCAGATCAGCAAGCAATTTGTTCCCTCAATTTGTACCTGGTGTTTCTCAAATATAAGATAACCAGAGCTCAGAGAAGCTCTAAGTTCTCAGCGATGCAGTAATCCCAGCCACAGGCAGCTTAGGAAAACCCAAGCCGTGCAGAACTCGAAACACCTCTGAACGAGTAAACACTCTAGCTGGGGCACAAAGTGTGCAAACTTGGCTTCAGCAAAGGAGAAACAGTATAGCAAGTCACATTTCCAAGAATTAGGAACTACTGTATACAGTGAACACCAGGCAAAAACAAGTCACAGGCTGTTTTCACCCTCCTACAAGCCTTTTAATTCACTGCCCAAAGAGCTTGTTCACAAGTAGCAGGGAGAAAAAAAGCACATTCTTCAGTTTTGTAGTCACCACTAAACACTGTTTATATCATCAGGACAGTGCTTTTATTTTCTTCCCAGGATGAGGTCCGAGCAGACTGTTTGTATTAGCCTCCATTAATTACATGCATGAAGATCACAAACACAAAGATGGCAAATATCACGATCCTCACAGGGGTGGGTATGAAACTTCGAGTGGTCTCTTCCTGTGCTATTTCTGCTCGCTTCTTCCCTTTTTCCAGCATCAGTGGCTTTTTTTTCACTTCAGCTGTCTTCATATGCTTCCGAGCTGGTGAGTGCCTGCTCTCTTTCTTTGGCCTCTTCCTGCTGGATCTATGAGGGGAAAATAAAAAGTTGTTTCAGGTAACCTGAATCCTCATCGCCGACCTTACAGAGCCAACAGCTGTTATCTTTTAGACACAGAAAACTACCATTAAGTGAGAAAGGAATCTTGCAATTAGGGCAGAATAAAAAACCCCACCAGACAAACAAAAAAAAAAACCAAAAAACCAAACCACAAACCACAAGGCAAATCTTCTGGTTACAAAACAACAAGCTTTTGAAATTAGCCCAAGTACCACCTTTGTGCAGCTGGCACAGAGGGATAACCCAGTGCTGCCCCGCTCTCATACCGGCCACCTCTTATACCTAAGGAAAGGTGTCTGGGATATGGCATGCAAGGAACAAACAAGCACGGCGTTCTGCGACTTGCTCGCGATTTGCTGCTGTAGAAGTGATAGCAAAGTAGCACTAGAAGCACACTGTTCTGGTTGGCCTCTAGCTGAAGCAAGAGCTACAGGTCAAGACCCCTTTTGATTCATGTATTCCCATGCAAGGAAAAAAAAACACTTTCATGATTTTCTAACAGCAGCAGGAGACAGTCTCCCAGGGTTCCCTCTTCTATCCATGCAAAACTCTGAAGAATAGGAGTGTATTTTTACAAAGCTGTAAAAAGGAGCTCAAACCTCAAAGAGACTCTAAGGAGTCTGGGGAGACTACCCTGCTTTCAGTATCTAAGCAGTAAATTGTAAAAAGGCCACCCACATTCACAACCTACCTGAAGTTCATCCATTAAAGGAACTGGCCCTCTTCCCCCCCTAATTGTTAATAGCTCACTTTAATGCACTCTTGAAACAGGTTTATTGAAATGGTGTCCCGTCAGCCAGACAATGCCTTTCTAAGAAACCAGTTTTTCCCAAGCATCAAAAAGTGCTGTTACCGCTCCACACAACTGCCCAAGAGTCATTTTCGCTCGGATGCAGAGAAGGGCAGAAGTTGCTAAGTGGCCTGGCAGGTTCAGTAGTGCAACGCAGTTTCTCTGCTGTTATAATCACATGGCAGTGGGCTCACAGGAATCCCAGGTGAAACTTAAGGCACTCTTCAGCTTCAGAAAGTCTTTTTTTATCTAGTTCCAGAAATTTCTCTGCTAAAGCTTTCTTTTCTAAGCAAGAATTTCCACAAACCCTGTGCTTTCAAAGATGTTAATCTGCAGATAACCATGAGGGAACGTCTCCAAAAACAAGCTAAAGGAAAGGTGGTTATGTCAAGAGGAAAAGACAGGTTAAGTGCACAGTACCTGATTCCTCCAGGAGGCAAAGAATCATAGAAGCACGTTTCACCTTGGGCATCTTCGTCCGTTCCATCACTAGATATTCCACTCACCTAATGAAAAAAAGAAAGTACGGCAAGAGATTCAATGAGCTTAATGCATAAGCTTTTAATTTCTAGCAAGCAAAGCTACCAAACAAGCTGCAGATTACTAGAGCAAGGCCACCTTAATTTCAAGGGGGAGGATGCTTCATCTCTTGAGTTCCTGGTGTTATCAGAACAAGACTAATGAGAAAGAGTAAATGCATGCCAATGATCACAGGAGTCTAATAGGGATGGTGCCCAGACATAAGAAACACCATGTTACTTCTTGATGGGAAGTGATTCAGTGAATGGAAACTGCCTTGAAACAATCTCATTTAAAGTGGATTGTTCTTCTGCAGATAGGAAAAAAAAAAAAGTCTTTGGGAAGTACTTAAAATCACCAAGAGATGAGGTTAAAATAAAGGCTGGGTGCCTGCAGTCTACTCTGTCTAACATGGATGCCTCTGGAATATTAATTGTGTTCAGTATATCATCGTACTCTTGTCCACCGTTTTCTCATCCTGCTGGAAAAAGAAATACTACTTTAAACTGATTTATTGCACAAGTCAGTGAGTAATGCACAATAAATGGTATTTTGCCTCTGGACACATCTAATCACAGCAGCTCAACAAACTCATCTGCATGCGAGGAAAACAGTGCTATAATCAACATCCCTGTTACATTAACACTCCAAAGCCTCGCTCAGGACCAGAGTCCCATTGTGCTGGGTGCCACCAAGAGACAGAAATCTTGTGCCAAAGACACTGATGGCCATGCCCTGCAAAGATTTAGCCACCGTCTTTAACATTAGGCAACAGGGCCCGTTTCCAGGGCTGAAGCCGAAGTACTGTACTTTCCAACAGATTACTTACATTTAACATTACACACATAAGCGCTTGGGCAAAAAGATCCACTCAGAATCTCCTGTTTCAAGATGATCCATGGCTAAATTTTAATGGAATTTATCCTACATCAAAAAGTTCTCCTAAATATTCTCTTCAAAAGGGAATACCATCTTCTTTAAGATAGCCATCTCCTAGGCTGCGTGCTGTGCTGAGGAAGAAGTGGAGTGCCTTGAGGGGAACATCTGGCTACCCTGCCAGAATTCCTCTGCTATGAGCGAGCTCACTTGCTCAGAGTTGACTCAGGATCCTTACACTGCACTGTGAAGTGCATGTTAGATAAATTCAGATAAGATGGAAGATTTCTAAGCTTAAGACTCAGAGACCGAGGGATGCGTGTCTGTACTGCTGTGTTAGCAAGTGAAATGAGATTCCGTTACTCATCGTGTCATTCGGATGAGGCACTAGTCTGAGGGTTGTGCCTTGGAAGCGTTTTGTGCCCGGAGGAAGTGCAGAGGTGTGACTATTGGAAGTTAACTTTGCCATAATACCCTTTTCCTGCAAACAGCCTTCAGACTGCCATGGGGACTGCTGCCAGCTGATCTCTCTTGTCCCTGCGTCTGGTCTATCGGCAATTCCTTCTCCGGCAATATTTGTTCTACCTGTTAATATTTCAAGACAGACTCATTAATGCACGCTGTGGGCACGTAATTAAAGCCCCTCATACTGATTTACATTAGAAACTTCTTACAATTTTTCCACCTGTGACAAGTCTGCACATACAGCTACAATGCAAAGTTGATTTAAATGTATGTAACTAAAAGCCTGAGATAATTTACGTTCCATAAGTGAGGAGCAAAACAATCCTCAAGATAGCTTGTACTTTATCACTAATTAGTCATCTGATGTATACTCTATTCTTAATTAGCAATCCTTTATCTAATTCTTTTATATTTAAAAATCTAATGTCTGTGAGAGAGATGGCCCATCATAAAGTGGCACCAATTTTAATTTCTGTTAGCCACAGTTTCACCACTATTCTTATGAACGTATCTAGTACGCATTGAAAGCTACTAGGTCGTCCAAACAGATGGAGTACAAGCAAGCCCAGTTTAATGTTCTGATGCCACAAATGGACCTGGCTTCCTTTAACAGTCATTGCTAGAAAGTCAGAATTAGGAGACAGCAAGCCGTGATGGAAGTCCAATTTAAATTCACTTCTAGATTTAGGGATTGCTAGATGCAAAGGCATAACAAAATTAATGTTTAACAAGTACAGATACTTTCCTCTGCTATTATCTCAGCAAGACTGTAATCTGCATCAGGCAACAGAAGCTTCATACGATATTCAGACATTTCCAGGTGTGAAGACTATAAACAAAACAGAAAGCAGAAAGACGGACTAAGGAAACACCAGTGACTTTCATTATGATATTAAAGGTCAATATATTTTCCAACAGCATAACAAGAAAGTACTTCTTCAGTGAAGCAGCTATAGAAGACAGTGAGTTTCACAAATACTCACTCCTCTTACAAAACAAAGCTCAAGAAAGTGGAAGGCAGGCCATGGAAGGATGCTATAATTAACTGATTGGAAGTAATTGCTGCATTTGTCATGAGCCAATACAAAGAACATCAGTTTATATCAACTTGCAGTTTCCTTCATTTAGCATTTCCTTCATAAAATATTCATGCATTAGCAGATTACTTACTTCAGTATAGCCAGAGGCACAGGCTGCTGTCACTTTGAAGTCTTTTGTTTCAAAGGTTACTCCAGTACTTCCGTCTGAATGAGGAGAAAGGGGGGGAAAAGGGCCTTAAAATACGAGCGAATTAGCCTGAAATATCTATACCCAGGTTGCACAATCCAATACTTTAAAAAGCTACAGTTCAGGCCATCTTTACAAATCGCATTGCTTAATTATCCTCTTGTGCATTCACTGGAGCATTCTTTGATTACAGATGTGGTTTGTGTGCATGCTGAAATGGCTTGCCGTCAACCCAGCAGCATCCAGGCCGGCACCTACATAAGGTGGTTCCAGAAACACAGAGGGACGGCAGACAAAGCCAGGAGCAGCAGAGCCGAGTATTGAAACACATTTGAGTCTGTAAGCTAAAGAAGTGGTTAAGAGCCCATTCATCTGTTGGGGATCGCATACCAAAACCAAGTGAACAGTCACTTATCCTGCCCCACAGCTCAACACAGTAGAACCAGTAAATAATCTTTTCCTTTAAATCATTTTCAATCACTACACAAAGGAGCTGTGTTTGAACCAGCTCTGCTTTTGTTATGACAGCTGCTATACTGTCAGATTAGTCCAGTGCACAGCTGTTGGCTTAGTGTTTTTTCAAAACATGTCTAAACCACTCAGGATTTTGGAACTTTTTTTTTAAACAGCAACAGAAATCACCCCACCAAGCTAATTGCTTAAACAAAGCTGGATATTAATTACAGTCTGTAGAATAAATGGGAAGTTTGGCTTCGTCTTTGAAGAGAACTTCAAAGGACATGACAATAAAGAAAAGGTGGGGGCAAAACAGCTTTTAGTACTAAGGAACTCCCCAAAAGGCCTTTTGAGATTAAAACACAGAATGTTCTACTTGAGTAAAAAGAGTAAGAATCCCTTTCGGCTCAGATTTTTCGGAATATTATAAGACCTCTGAAATGGTCCTCCCGCTTCATTCTCTTTATTCCGCCTCCTTTATCTGTTTATCCAGAATGCTTCTGCAGCAGGATTTGATTTTTCTTTCCATACAGCTCCCTGCTGTAGCCTTCATTTAGCCTATGTGTTCAGTGCTGAAGGTTCTGCATTCCGCTACGTCAGTCTGAAAGCAGCATACACATACAGATTGAGCCCAGTCGAGTAATGCTACCTAACTAAAAGGTAGATTGCCTATGTTTATTTGACATATAAAATGGAAAAGGCATGTAAAATCCACAAATCAAAGATCAGCTTTGGTGGGGCTGTATGAATACAATAGGTTATTTTCGGCAATGCTCCTGCAGCACATTTCCATATATATTACACAGACTAAATGAATCATTTGTAGCACAGAAATATTGTGCATGACTGCATGCAACAGCTGCTCCTTCATGCATTGGTCTCTTGTGACCTGATTTTGATTATAACATTTGCCATCCCGATTAGGGGGACGGGGCGGAAATAAAAAACTCCAGAGATCAGAGACTGTTTGTTTTAAGGAGCAAAATTGCCTAAAGCCACACCCGATTTGCTTCCCCTTAAAAGGACAGAGGCTTCAGATCTGCTTTTTAATTGCCTTTCTAGATTGTTTTCTGGAACAATACTCTTTCCTCACTCTACGCTAGTAAGTAAAGCAATTGGGACAAGATAAAATGAAACGACCTCAGTGACATTCACATAGTCGTCGTTTCTATTTCTGTGAGCCACAGATAGGTACCTGTCTCACAGGACACAAAATCCAAGTCATAGGTGTAGACAAACATCACCAGCAAATACTCAGATGAAAGGTGGTTTGGAAAGATGAGGTTTTATATAAACAGAGCCCCTTCAGCATCAGCACTCCCTTCATTAGGGCCTCACCAAATGTTGGCAATTTTCCCCATTTAATTTCTCAACATCTCCTCATGAAAGTCAGAAGGAAGCCTCAGGAGCAGCCCAGGGAGGCTGGCAGGCGAGCCTGCATCACTGCGGTGAGGCTGCTCACCCCCTGGCACCAGTTCAGGGACCTCCGTTTATCAGCCAACAAAATATGGGAGGAAAGCAAGAGATGGGCACTGCCCCCCACAGATCATGGCAGGAACAGACCACATAGATTCCAGGAGATCGTGTCGCAGTCCATATTTCCTATATTTACCTTCACATTTCATTTTTCTCTGGTGAGACTAAAGAAAAATAAAAATCATATAACACAGTCCATTCAACTTCCACAAGAAGTTCTGTCCCACTGGTGTCATTCTTTCACAAAATATTTAGACCTTACCAACCTTAATCACATAATCACTCTCCAGAAAGACCACTTCAGCTCCAGGTGCTCACAAGTTTGCCAAGTCCATCACCACCACTGCAGCTCCGCTCCGACAGCCCACAGACCTCAGCTGTGCCCACACCAACTCACAGGTGGGGACCTTTATCCAAAAGAAAAGGTTCCAGTATTTCAGAGGAAGCCACTTACCTCCTCACATCATCAGCTGGAGTCCTGATTGCTAATTAAGGGGTGAGAGAGGGTGCTGGAAGGGTGTCCTTTCCCTTACCCCGCTGTTCGGTGTTAGCGATGACTCTGTGATGTCACCACTTCCCACGGCAACGGGTAGTGAAGTCAATCGGAAAGAAACATCACTTAGATGGAGAAAATCTTTCTCCTGGCAGAGTTAAGTTGGAAGTGTCATCAGTATCATATGAGCTTAAATATAAAAGTTACATCTCATACAATTTAAACAAGTTTATCTGAAAAAAAGCTAACCCTCATCTTTTATGGGAGCAAAATTGGAAAGAGACAACCACTGATTTCTGGGAGAAATCCAAGGTGACGTATCAATAGGCAAAAGCAACACAAACACTAATTTTTGTTGTTGTTGTTTGGGGTTTTTTTGAATGACAAAAAGAAATACCGCACAGTGGATGAGGGAGAGGTAAGCCTGTATGGCACCACAAGGAATCTGAACACAAGCCGGTTCCAAAACCGCAGCTACTGGGATCCCCTGCCTGGCTGGCAAGGGCAGGGTGCAGTAGAGATGCAGGGGAACACAAGAGAGCATCAAAAATAATTAGGAAACTCGAGGGATTGATTAAGGTGGCAAGGTGAAGCGAGGTGAGAATGTATAGTAGGAACAGGATGACTGTAAATAAATTCTTTCAGACCAATTACACTATAAAAAGTCTTTCCAAAAAAAAAAACCAAAACCAAGATACCCAGTGCTTGAAACCTTTAAGGAATAAGACTGATTTCTGAAGATCACACGAGAGGGACGATGCTTGGCACCATCATACTCTCAGACCCCGTTAGCTGACGGAATGAAGTCACAGCAATGCTGTGTACCTATTCAATTTAAAACATTAAAAGACAGGAGTTAGAGTGTGGAAGCACTGATACTCCCTCAGCTGTGTAGTACCCACACTCACTGGAGCTGGCGCCTATTAGAACAGTTTTAAGTGAGGAAATCCTAGGAAGGGATACTTTCTGTAGAATTCATTACAGGTCCTTTTACCTGGAAACAGACAGATGTCATTTCTAGACAAGGGGGTGAAGTATTTACTAAGCACCTGGCATTAAAAAAAATACATGCACAGAGAAGCCTTGTCATTGCAATTACATTTTTAAACACTAAGTAGATACTCAATAATTTTAATTTTCCATTGTATTAAGTCATCCTGTTCAGTTAGCACTGAACACTTCAGTAAAGACCTCAGCCAAAAGCAGAGCAGCTCCAGAACCTCCTTGTTTCACAAACACGTGTGTGAAATACACAAACAAGACCCAGGTATTTTGGTATCACATTCGGTATTTAGATCAAGACAAGTGTTAATCATGAAGCCATGAACAATATATTCCCCAGGAAATTCTCATTAAACCGCTGTCTTCTTTTGGAAAAAAAGTTGTTCCATCAAAGGAAAAAACATTTAACAGCAACCTGAAGGGCTTTTTAGCAAAAAACAAAGGCTTAAATATTAAACAGTAACAGAACACTGAGAAGAGAGAAGACAAATACTCACACCCTACAAGTTATCCTTTTGAGGGGTTCCAGTCACTTGCTTTAAACCCATCCATCCCTTCCCACAGCACAGTTAAATCCCAAACCAATTACACACCCATTTTAATTAGTAGCCACACAGCAAACACATGCAACATATTTATTCAAACTTCCAGAGCAAGGTTTGAACATAGCCTGCCGTCACCTTACAAATGGCTTTAAAACTGCACGTTTCAGGGAGCACATCGCTGTGGATATATACTTCCAGATAAGAGGTTATTTTTTGCCCAGCCATTTTTCCTTAATTAAAATTGTATCAGTGAAGGCAGTGCAGGGCAATAAAGACTCAATTTCTAGTTCTTTTAGTCTGGTGCTATTTTTCAACATAAAGGCAATCTTTGTGGCAACAGAAGCTCAAAGCATCATTCCTATGTGCTATTATAAAGCAATGAAGTTCAGAAGAAAGAGCTAGTCAAGACAAAAGCCATTTAATGGAAAGAGATCAAGACTACAGGAACTCAGGTGTACACAACCCATCATCTGCTGAACAGGTTAAAGCAGTTAAAGTTAATGACCACTTAGAAGCTTTATCCATCCTGCAGATTAGACTTTGCCTTTATTGTTCCTTCCAAATGTAAAACAGTTTCAAATAACAAAGTGCATGTCTGCTTCAAAGCCAGAGCTACTTCTACCATCGCAAAGGCAGGAAAAAAGTTATGTACGGAGCACTATGTGTTATATTTAATTCTAAAAAGCATCTAATTCAGCTACTGCTGGGGTTTCTTAGCAAGAAGAAAGGCACCACTTACTTCACACAGCATCACAGGAGACAGGCATCGTCACCCAGGATGGTTTAAAAGCTGTGCTCCCGTTACTGGTAGTTCAGGTTTGTTTATCCTCTCAAAGCCAGTTGCCAAAGTTCCTACCAAGTCTGTACAACAGAAGCACCTGAAGACAAAAACATTCCTAAAATATTGCTTACATCGATGAGAGGATCCCAGCTGATGCCATCTCTCTGGATCACTACTCACCCATGCACACGGTACTCCAGCATCTCCTGGGACCAAATGCCGCTCACACTTCCCAAGCATTTTGGGGTCATATCTGTGTGTGCTCAGTATATCAAAAAGATTGGGTATTTCCCAATGGTATCAAAGCAATTGAACTCTACCAACTTTGAAAAATTATTCCATCTGCAATTGTTTTCCTACACTGTGTTTGAGAGCAGCGCCTGCAGTTAGGAAAAAAAAAAAATCATAGTGAAATAGTTCTGTCATCCAAAGTTTCTTCACTTATGCCCCTAACAGCAACACTTAAGTCATTTTTACTGTTTCCCCCCTGTAACAGGAGTTATTTTATGTCACTAATGTCTTTGCTACATTTTCTAAGGAGGACACACTTTTAAAGCTACCCAAACTGGCAAAGCACCCGCAGGGTTGGGACGCTGCCTCCGTGCCACCTTTCAGCTTGCAACCAACTCAGCTGCTGGGTGACACCGGCCCCACAGCTCAGGTTGGCACAGGAGGACACTGGGGCAACCCTGCGGCCACGGCATCTCCGAACCTTCCAGAAGCTGCACCACTTCCCCTCCCACCCCGGCTGGAGCACCCACTTCGTTTAAGCAGGGTGAAGTGCAACCATGTTTTGTTAATTCAGGGTGAGGGTCTGCCAGGCCCCTCCACCGGGCTGCAGCACCCCAGGAGGTCAAGGGCGCTGGGGCACCTCAGGCCCACCCAGAGCAAGAATTAGAGCCGAGGACGGGCCGCCGGAGCTCTGCCCTCACCGCCGGCTCCAGCTCCACCACCCCGACACCCCGCAGCTTCCCAGCCAGGTGCCCCCGGGGTACCCCGGTACCTGCCCCGCTCTGCGGGGCGTAAAATGGAACCCCGAAGGGCCAACGTGACCCCGACGTGATTCGAACACGCAGCCTTCTGATCTGGAGTCAGACGCGCTACCGTTGCGCCACGAGGTCTCGGCAGCAACAGCCCCGGCCTGCCTGCAAGAGCCTGCGCACCGCCCCGCGCATGCGCGCCCTAACGGCCCCTCCGCAGCTTCGGCCAGCCCCGACCGGGCCCCCCCCGCCGCCGCCCGGAGCCCCCCAGGGCTCGCCGNAGCGAGCCACAGCCCCCTCACGCCCCGCCGCCGTTAGTAACGGCTTTCAAGCCGCCCGCCCGCCTCTGTCAGCCACGCCCCCCCGTGGGCTGTACCACCGCCTGGGGAGGGGTTGCCCCGCGCCACCTGGCAGGGCCCACCTGCGCCCTCCCGCCCCGGAGCGGAACCCCCCCCCATCCCCACCACCTTTGGTCTGCCCCACATTTAAAGGGCCCAGCCCCGGAGAGGGAGCTCCGTTGCATGCGCTGAGTTGGGCCGGGTGGCCGTCCTCAGCCGGAGCGCTGCCCATGGCCGGCAGCGATAAAGTGGTGTGTATGTTGCTGTTACACTAGGCTTCTGCTGCCTATTTCGATGTGCACCTGTTAGAGCTCATACAATTTTGACTGCCCTTGCGAGTGCCACCTTTTTTTATACCCGCAGTCACCTCAGGACTTGGGAACCCATCCCAACAGCCGCTGTATTAAATAGAGCTGCCGCCACTGGATTTTACTGCAGCTTCTGCTTTGCACCTGCTCTGTACATGTGTAAATGAGTGACTTTGCAGCGCAAGGGCTTGGTGGGAAGAGGAGGGTTAGGGAAGCCCATCTCCCCTCACCTTTGCCTGTCCCCCCCCCGCCCACAGCCACACCAAACCCACCTCCCCTTCTGCTCCCACCCCGGGTCAGGGCCACAAGCAGCACACATGAAATGAAAACCATCTCTCAAGGGGGTATCATAAAGCCGGTTTATTACGGCAGCTGCCATAGCTGCTTCCCCGCGTGCTCGTACAGTCGGGCTGGGAAAGTGCTTGCTCCAAGTGCAGATGGAGAGATGTACAAACAACCCGCAACAGCACGCTGCTTCCGAAAGCAGGGCCATGGCAGTCCCGAATATTAACCAGCAGGAGACAGATCAATAGGCGAGTGTCTCAGTGCAAACCGCAGTCATGATATGCATCTATAATTTATAGTACAATCTTGTAAACTAGATATGTTACAGCAGAAGCCGTCGGGCTCGGTGTATTTACAGCTCCAGGATACCTGGCAGGCATTAAAAGGAAACGGTCTCCATCGTCTCCGCTCGGCAGAGGTTTCTGATCCCTTCCCACGGTGCTCCCTGAGGATGCGGCGCTGGCTGGGATGCTCCTGCAGCCCCAGGAGCTGCCCCAGCATTTGTACACCCGGGGAGGGCAGGGGGCAGCTGGGGGAATGCCCCTGTGGGCCAGATCCTGCCGCCGGGCTGCCGGGAAGGGGGAACATCCCAGGAGATGGTGGGTGTTTTACAAAAACCCTCCAGGAAAATGATGCTCTGCCCCAGCTCCCTTCCCTCACGCTGAGTTACCCGGCCAGCGTTGCTCATTAGCATGTAGCCCGATAATTATTCAGGCAAATGTGTTTTTCCATCTGACTTCAAAAGCCTTTGGCTGCGAGTCTTGCTGATATCCCAGGAACGAAAGGCATTGTTGTGGGGCTGATTTATGGTTTAAGTACCACTGTGCTCTTACCCGCATTGATCGCATTTCCGAACACCGGTTATTTGTATTGCGGGGTCTTTTGAAGAACCAGCTCAGAAAAGGAGGAAGCTTGTCATATACCAAAAACCCTGATCTCCAAACTTCTATAAAATCCATACTCTAAAAATTCTTATAAATATTTTCTCTAGCGTAGGAAATACAATAGGAAGTATTCTGCTCTGTGCGTAGATATGTGCGCTTATTTACAAATGCCACATTTATTTTCTCAAACGTACACTGCGGTACGGGAGAGGACGCCTGCCTTGCCGGAGAAGCTCATTTACCATCCACCAGCACGCAAGGCTGACCTGGTCTTCTGTCTCTCCAAAGTAGAGAAAAAGTCATTTACTGGCATCATGAAAACAGACTAAAAATAGCCGGTTTCTATGGCTACTGGGGCCGGGAAACTCCTGAGGAACATGTCTGGGTAGGTCCCTTCGTGATGAAATCCAGACAGTGGGATAAAAGAAAAGGACAATAAAAAGAGGTTTAATGCTTTGATCCTCGTTAGGCAACATCAGGGAGATGCTGTAAGGACGGTTCTGTGCCTTTCCCTCTGCTTGGTCGTTGCACACTTCTGCAGTGATCGATACAGGTTTATTAGGGGGGAATTAGGCAAATTTATTGGATCGAGCAAAATCCCAAAGCAGACACTTAAATTTAAGCAGGGCTGTGTTGAGTCAGGGCTTCCCTAGCGTGTGCCCGCTGCAAGCCCATCTGCGTCTGTGCTTGCTCTTTACGTGCTTTTGCATAGGGATGGGGCTGAGACAGTCAGGAGAAATCTGGGACTGTCGGGGTTCAGTCCAAGCTCATCTCCATATAATTAATATTTTTGTAGACACCTCAGCATACAGACTGTCTCTCTGGATTTATATCGGCATAAAACGAAGGCTGAATCTGACCCGTATCTTTACACTCATAATAAACTCCAGAGCAGTGATTAATCCCTAGAGGTTTAAGTCCATGAGTGCATTATTCGTGTGGTCACCACACATCACAGGGGGACTGTGCAAAAATAGTTACATTCAAGACATACGTTTTGTGTTTCACCAACTTTCTGGGTTTTGGCCCAAAGATAAATCCGAAGGTCCTCGCCAAGGACAGCACGGGGGCTGCAAACCCTGAATTTGGGAGGCTGTGCTGATGGGCAAAAATAGGAACAGAACAAGGTCAGCGTTTTCCCAAAACAACGTGTGCTTCCCCGTGCTCACCTGGAGCTGCCTGAAACTGCCCGTACTTTGTCCTCAGAGTAACCTTCTGAAAAACGTGGTTGTTTGGGGCAGCCACGAAGACCGCTTGTTTTTTGAACTATGGGAAGACAGGCGCATGGGGAGGCGAGCAGGCATGGCCGGGAGGATGGAGCCTGACCACGAACTGCAGATTTTATCAGGCTGCCCCAGGTATTTCTCAGCACAATCCCCCAGCGCTCGCTGGCAGGAGGGCAGCGGGTCAGCACGGGAACGTCGAGCGGCTGGAAGAACACCCTGCCTGCAAGAGGGAGAAAGGGCGGCTTTGACCAGGTGATTTCTGTAAAAAAAAAAAGCAGTTTGCTCTTGGTTGCCTCCTGGGATGGCGAAATGGCCCTGCCTGCAGCAAACACAGCGCTCCTCTAAAATCCAATGCGCTACGTCAAGCCGATGCTTGCGGGGCGTTTGGGTGGGAGCCGTCTGTCCTGCTGCAGAGCGTCCGCCTCGGGATCGCCGGGGTTATTTTTCTCGTCCTTTTTCACATCTCCAGCAAAACCTTCAGGAACGTGTTACAAGACGAGAGTTCAAGCTGCAGCTTTTTTTCTTGGCTTGCCTCCTACAATTTGTGCGCGTACCCTTCCAGCTCACTGCACAAACATTTCTTCATCTCAAACCAGCGCAGCGCAAGCTCCCCTGGCAGGACCACCGCCGTCACCAGCCCGCCTGCCGATGGGGGCTGCGCCCCGCGCCCCCGCACACACATGTTTTGGTCCCCGATCCGGCTATTGTCATGCAAATAAACATCTGTAGGCTCCCTCGCTCCCAAGTAAGCCAATATTTACAAAGGGGCTACACTCCCTATCTTAGAAGTGAGCCTGAGGCGATGCTTTGGTTATTTTGATCATTAAAACTGATTTTTCCTGACACTGCAGCATCAGCTCCAGACCCTGAACCCTTGGTACAGGCAGCTCCTCGTTTCAGACGACGTTACTTCTCCATCCCCAGGGCTGGTCCATGGGTGTCGCTGGCTGCTGCCGGCTTCACTCCAGCCCTTTGGCACTGGAGGAAAAGCTCGGGGTGCACGGGAAGGGGCTGAGCCCCGGGACATCCCCCCCAAAGCCCCAGCGGGGACCTGGCCAGGGCAGGCACCGGTTGCAGCCCGCAGTGAGAGGGGCCTCCCTCCTCCGTGCATCCCACCATCCGCTTCGAGGGAAGTTGGATGCTTTCCTTAGTGTAACAGGATTAAAGAAGGATTATTGCTGGTGGGAGCAAATGCATCTTTTGGGAGCACCGCTCTCCTCTTCCTGAGGAGGGACGGAGGTGGAGGCTCTCCCCATAAACCCTAAGAACCCGCAGTACAGATAAGGCTTGTGTTGCAACGGGGGTTTGCAGAGCCCAGCTGTGCGCTGAGCCAGCTCTCTAGCGGAGAGGACAAGTTACATGTCGCACGCTTCTCCTGCACCCTTTACCCCAAGGATGCCCACGAGCAGCCAGGACGTGGCCGATTCTGCAGCCTCAGCTTCAGGCTCACTGCTCAGCTGTGGGGGTCCCTGCACCTCCTTTCCTCTCTCCAGAGGATGGAAAAGCCTCGGAAAAGCACTTGGAAACCACTGGACGGACAACTCCAGGTTATAGCTCATTGCCACCGACGTTAGTAAGATTTATCTACTACGGTATCGCTCAGGTCCACTTGCTTCTGGAGTGGAGAAGCGAAGGCCGGGTGGAAGAGTCAAAGGCAGGGTGTCTGTCACTTGGGAGGGCAAGAGGAAATCTTGAACGATAAGCAAACTCCTAGTTTATAAAAATGCCAGGGGTTGTGCAAACGTGGGGGAGAGAGAAAGAGAGGGAGAGAGTGTTTGCACTGCGACAAGAGCTGTCAACTTCCCAGCCTTCGCAGTCTCAGAAGCATGCGCTGCCCTATTAAAATGCTGCCACTGGAAAGAGAGAGGAAAAAAAAAAAAACACGTTTGCTTTTGCCCGCTGCAAATTTGTCAGTGGAAGCTGGCTGGGCGGCTCGGCGGGGCGAGCGGCGCGGGGCTCGGCTCTTGGCAGGTTTGCTACAGAAAAGCACCAGGCTGGAGTCTGGTGGGAAACAATGTGCAGCTGAAAGGACCTTCAGCCATAAATCTAGAGGTCAAGTCATTATGATGGGGGAATCAAAAAGCACCACAAGCCATTTATGAACACAATAGAGGTCAATCCAGGAGCAAACCATTTTGCTCGGAGCCATGGTGGAAAACATATTGTTGCTTTGAGAGCTACATCCATCCAGGGAGGTGGGAAGTTCTCTTTAAAAATAACTGTAGCTCGAGTGCTTTAACATTCATACCGCACTTGGTTCATTTACTGTCTTTTCAAATGCACAAATAATGGGTGTGGGTGAGTGTCTGCCTGTCTCAACTGTACGTGCTACGTTCATCAAACACCTGGCTTGGGAACCCCTCACTGGAGGCAGGATTATTCGAGACACAGGGAAAACCTGAACAGGCACAGAGCTGCCGCACATGTCCAGCGTGCAGCGAGCCCAGAAGGTGCACAGTGTGCGTGTGCACGGCGTGTGCGGTGCGTGCATGGGGTGTGCACAGCGTGTGCACGGCGTGTGCGGTGTGTGCATGGGGTGTGCACGGCGTGTGCACGGCGTGTGCGGTGCGTGCGTAGGGTGTGCACAGCGTGTGCACGGCGTGCGTAGGGTGTGCACAGCGTGTGCACGGCGTGTGCAGTGCGTGCGTAGGGTGTGCACGGCGTGTGTGGTGCGTGCATGGGGTGTGCACAGTGTGTGCACGGCGTGTGCGGTGCGTGCGTAGGGTGTGTGGTGCGTGCATAGGGTGTGCACGGCGTGTATGGTGCGTGTGTAGGGTGTGCGGTGCGTGTGTAGGGTGTGCAGAGGGTGTGCAGAGCGTGTGCACAGCATGTGCGGTGCGTGCATGGGGTGTGCACAGCATGTGCACAGCATGTGCGGTGTGTGCATGGGGTGTGCACAGCGTGTGCACAGCGTGTGCACTGTGTGTGCTCCGTGTACAGCATGTGCATAGGGTGCGCACAGCGTGTGCACCGTGCGTGCATCGTGTGCGACTGGTGCACAGCATGCACAGTGCAAGCACAGCCTGAGCACGGCATGTTTCCACCAGAGCTCCCAGCTCACCCCAGACCACCCTGCGGGACACGCACCACAACCGGGAGCCCCTGAAGCACCAGCCCATCATGCACCAGCCTCATCTCCAGGGCTGCTCTCAGTGCGACACCGAGCCTCCACGTCGACACAAGATCTCGGGGTGGACGTTAGCTGCACATCTTTAACTGCCAAACCATGATGGATCTGTAGTCCAAGAGGTTTAGCAGCGAAGGTTACACGGTAATGAACTGGGCCAACCCCCCGCAACCCCACAGCAATAATTTAGCTTCTGTAAAGCCTGACTGAGTGAAGCTGCCCATGATTTTCCCCAAACCTCTGCTTTTGACGGTCTCCCTGGAGCATGCACCCACTGCCAGAACAGCCCCAGCTCTCCAGGCTGCACTGACAAAGGTGATCCCTGCTCGGATCGTCATTAGCAGGGACACAGCTTGTGTCCCTGCAGGAATGGGGCACCTTCAACCAAGCCAAAATGTGGGTGCATCAGCATTAACCTCAGCCACCCTTGGTGCCTCGGCAAAGCAGCTCCTCGTGCACTGCCTGAGTAAAAGGTTGATGCCGTCCCAGAGGAGACCTTACGGCCAGCGCTAACCACAGTGTTTTCCAACGATCTGTGCATGCCAGGCTGAAATCTGCTGAGCTCGATGGTGACAAATTACAGGGAAGCTGGACCGCTCTCCTGGCTGGCCCCTCGCAGGACACCTCGCGTGCCACCGCGTGCCCTGTCCTGTGCCACAGCCTGGAGCCCAGCTGGGAAATACCCGGCTGGGAACACTGCCCGGGGGTTGCGCTGCTGGATCCCACAGCTCACATCGCTTGGGCTTAAAGAGGGGATAAAGCAAAGTGCCCCGAGCCTCCCGACCCCAGGGTCTGACACACGGAGACCACGTGCAGTCCATGCTCCCGTGCCCGGTCCCGGCTGGCTGCCACCTCTGAGCCGGCTCCGAGCAGCGCATCCCACACCAGTCAGCTGCTTCCCACCGCAGCCCGGACAACGGGCACCCAGCAGAGAGGATTTAAAGCTCCTCAGCTGCACCTCCTGTTATTGGTGCTCCTGGCCAGGCTCAGGTTTTTGTGCTAAATCCTTTGGATAAGAAAATAAAATAATAGCCATGTTAGTTCTGGATGTTGGCTGAGCCAACAAATCTCCTCCAAAGGGGAGCTGTCAGTCGCACATACAGCTCTGTTTGCCCAGTGCAAATCTGGTCTGGGAGCACTGGGCAAACCCTGGAAAGGTTGAGCCAGTTAATCACGGGGGGAGGATTTGTTCTCTGAGTGTGCTCATCCCCTGCAACGGGGGCTCCTCGGGGGTGTCAATCTGCTCAAGTCAATACCCCCCCGCACCCATGGGCAGCGGGCACGGCTGCCCCCGAGTGTTCACCCTTTCCTAGGGGCTGTCCCTGCTGCTCTCCAGCACGGCTTGCAAGCGGGAGCACCGGGGCCATTGCAGCTGCTGGTGCCTGAAATGGGATCTTGAATGCTGGCTGCATTCAGGGATGGGGAACTGGGCACCAAGACCCAAGCAGCGGTCCCCAAACCCTGGGGGACCCTGGCTCACCGACGCTCTCCAGCATGCAGAGCCTGAGGCTGTTTGGAGAGTATCCAAGCGGGGATCTCTGTCTGAGACGCCTCCGGGAAGGCACAGCATGCAGGGAGCTCCCGTATGGCTTCGGCGGTGGGTGGGAAGGATGCACAGACAGGGTGGAGGAGAGAGGGGGACCGTGGGGACGGCCACACGATGCAAGGCAGATGCTCGACTGCCATGGGAGGGGACGGTGGCAGGAGCAGGACTAACCCTGGGGGTTAGACCCCCCAGGCTCAGGCGGTCTCCATATGGAGAAGGCAAGCGCAGTATGGAAGAATAGAAGGATTTCTGCTCTGGAGGACACGCTTGTGCTAGAAATGTCCCTGGAGTGAATCTCAGGTGCCCCGAGCTCAGGGATTTTGGCCCGTTTGCCAAACAAGAACAACCTCCCACTGAGCGTCATGGCTCAGGTGTGCAGGGGGTGGGGGTCAAGCACCAAGGTGTCCCCCCACCCGTGGCACGGGAGCTCCCAGTCCACGCCGGTCACAGAGGGAGCAGCATCCGAGCAGGGCTGGTGTGTCTGGTGCCTCTGAAACGCCCTGGTGTGCTGCACCCGCGGGACCAGGCAGGGCGGAGGCATGGAGAATGGCTTCTTGGAGTCACAGACACTTGCTTGAGACAGACTTTAAAAAAAAAACCAAACCCCAAACCAGCTTGTTTTTACGTTCAGCCAATTCTGCAGCAGCAGGACAACTTACCAGCCAGGGCCAGCCTCTCCGGCACTATGACTCCAGGAAGGACAAGGTTGGGCCCTGACTTTTGAAAACCCCTTCAGGGTCTGTCTGCTGAGACTGGCTGGAGCAAGAGCAGGTCGGCTCGCTTAGGAGGGAAATCTCTACCCCGCTGGGACGCAGGGTCCCTCTGACACCGGCTGCTTGGGTCCCGAGCGCTCAGCGCCCGGCTGGGCTGGGGGTCTGGGCAGAATTGCTGCAGCACCTGGATAACGTCCACAGCATCTGCTTCTGCCTCTCGGCAAGGTCATTCCCGTGCTTCTGCTCTCCCCTGGCCACGCAAGTATCTGGGAAGAGGGAGGGGAGAGAAAATGAGAGAAGCTGCAGGATAAGTGTGTTAGAGCAGATTAACCAGCTCCCTCCACGCTCTTCCCAGCCTGCTGCCGCTATCAATGAGCAAAACCGTTGCTCAGCCCCGGGCTCCCCTTTCCCTGCCAAGCACCATCCCAGGCCGAGCTTGGCCAAGCAGCCCCCCAGCCCCCTGCGACACCCCGAGACAATGCAGGCAGAGGGTGATGCCGGGGGGGCAGCTGGTCCTTGGAGAGGCGAGAAGAAAGGAGGCAGCAAATGTCCCCACAGCAGTCCCGGCATACCGATGGGAAGGGGACGGAGTCCCGAGGCATGGCTCGGCAGGGCGCACGCACGAGTCTGCTCCTCACACCGCTGTCTCCTGCTCCGCGCTGGACTCTTCTTTCTTCCTCTTCATCTTGCAGAAGCCATGGAGCCCGCAGAAGCAAGCAAAGGTGAACTGGGGCATCACCTGGAGCAGGAGAGGCGTGGGAACAGCCCCGGGAGACCTGGATGGGGACGGGGAGAGGAGTCAGGGCAGCTCCTGCAGATGCACGGGCAGGACAGAAGGCGTAGGACAGATCCCCAAAATCACAAAGCTGGAACATCACCCTGCACCGGAGCACATCTCCCTTCCCCCTCCTTCCCCGCAGCTGAGGCCCCCAGCCAAGCACTCCCAAATTCCCCACCCAGCGAAAGACGAGGAGATTAAAACTCCGCCACCCAGCCCTCTCCTCAAAAGCAGTGAACAATCGGGACAGACGTGGGGACAGCTTGCAGCACCTAATGCATATTCGAGGGCCCGGGAGGTGAGGTGCCCTGGGAGCGCCCCGGCGCAGAGGCAGCACCAGCGGTTACGGCACAATGAGGCACAGCTGAGAGCGGAGTTCACTCTTTGTGTCCGTTTTCAACGGATAAAATAATGCCCCAAAGCACAGCCCACATTATGGCCCAACAGCTGCAAAATGTGATCACCAAATGAAAGGCTGGGTTTTTTAAAAATAAATAACAAATACTCACAGAAATACTATCCGAAGTGAAACATTCATTTTCTCCCTACTTTAATTTTTAGCTTTTGTACGGTTTGCGGATATCCAGCTCTAACTCTGCCCCAGAAGAGGCAGTTCTGGTGCTCAAAGGGAGCCGTGCCCAGCCCACGCAGCGCCGCACTGCCCGGCAATCACAGCCTCACCACCACGGCCGTGCCATCCTCCAGCCGTGCGGAGAGCAGAGGGACCGCAGCACCCACAGCATGGTCACTGCCTGGGGCTCCCTGCCCAGCCTGGACTCGGCGTTTGCTCCCCATCAGCAGCAATGTGGAGAGGGAACATCTCGGGGCCTCAGTTTACCCATCTGTGAAATGGGCATGCTGCTCGAGCTGTTGGAGGTCCAAGTAGAAATCTCAGTGTAGGAGGTACTGTCACCTCCCGAGGCTCACGGCCACCAACAGTAGCGAGCAAAGAGTGACCCCCCCGACAGCCAGGCACTGCTGAGAGCCCCCAGCCCGCTGCCAGCAGCCCACAACCCCGGCAGAGTTTGGAGCAGCCCTAATTCCCAGCAGGGACAGCTGGGAGAAAATTAACCACAGGGAAAAAAGCCAAAGCAGGTGGGGCCCATGGCCCCCCACCTCTACACGCTCTTCACCAGCGGTGATGTTGCAGGGGGGTGATGCCACCTCCCTGCCTTCCCGCTTTCCCCCTTTCCAAGGGGCCCAGCTGCAGCACAAAGCGAACGGCAGCAGCGAGAGGCATCCCATTTAATTTGCTTCTGCCGCTGCCCCCCCTCCCCGGCCATCTGGGTACCTGTCTAGTAACTCCCAAATTAAATAAGGCTACCTCTGGAGCTCACAAATAATGACAACAGGCTCTTTAATGAGTCTCCCGTTCTGAATGGCTTCCCAGCGTAGCGGCAGGTCTCGGCGTCTCTCTTTGTGCTGCTGCTTTTTGTTACCAGCCTGAGAATGGGATTTTGGAGGCAATGGCTGGTGTGGAGGGGCTGCGCGGGGGCCAGCCCGCCGGGGTGGGGGGCCGCTCACCTCCCGGCCCCTGCGCCCTCCCGGCTTTGCACAGTGTCAGCCGGAGCGGAGCAAACCCGCTGCCAGCGGGGACGGGACCTTGGGAAGGGAGAAGCCTCTGGGAGCCCGCACCCTGGTTTGGCACGCTGGGTCTGATCCGGCACTGCCAAACCCAGAGTCATCAAACACCTTCCTCGCCCGGGCAGAGCCCCCACCTCCCACCCAGCGCCGTCCCCGCTGTTTAACGCTCTCTGTGTTACCCAAACGGGGCTCTGCTGGACCCCCCAGGCAGCCTGGGCTCAGCAGCTCTCGCTCCCCATGGGTGCCCGTCCCTGCTGCCCCGTGCCACCCCACGTCCCCCCCGTGCCCGGCCCCGCCGTCCCCCCTTGCAGACACCAAGCTGCCCCGCGAGCCTGGGCGGTCCGGCTGGGACCCCAGTGTCCATTAGGGAGCTATTGATATATTTAGAGGAGCTTGTAACGCGGAGGCTTTTCAGGCTGACCCTCTGCCTCCCATTCAGGCAACAGACAATGATGAATGAGCCCCGGAGAATAGAGGCAGCCCAGCTGAGGCTGACGCTCCTGTTCTTCTTGAAAAGGTAGAAAAAGGATCCTGAAGGAGCAAGGAATAATTAAAAAATAAATGAACTGGCTTGGGCAGTGATGACAGAAGCCCCGCTTGATTTGCAAGGGCTGGGCATGCTTCACAGACCCATGCTG
Source organism: Balaeniceps rex (assembly GCA_013401315.1). Lineage (NCBI taxonomy): Eukaryota > Metazoa > Chordata > Aves > Pelecaniformes > Balaenicipitidae > Balaeniceps > Balaeniceps rex. The sequence goes on along the minus strand of VYZW01032327.1, from coordinate 248,752 downwards.
CCCTTTCTATTCAAGGGAGAAGATCCTTTGGATAAAACTCCACTGCAGCAGAGAAAATGCGAGGAGCATTAAAAATGTAAAGCTAGAGAATTCTCTTTAGTCAACTGCATCACCCCGGGCCGTGTTTGTCACTGTCACAGTGATGAATTGGGAGCTGTCTGAAATCAGCATGCTCACTTTAATAATGTCACTTTCCCTGAGCCCTAAAAAATGTCTTTCTGAACCAGCTGGACAGAGTCTATTCCTTAGCCCGGCAATTACCCATTTCCCTGGGCTTTGCCGGGCAGCGCACACCAGCATGGCTGGCAGCCCAAACGGGACAGCTTCAGGAGGGGAGGTCTTGGGCAGGGAGAGCCGGGGGTGCAGGCAGGGGTGCAGGCAGGGCTGGGGAGCAAGAGCTGGAGATGCTGCCTTGGCCACCAGCCTTGCTGCAGGGATGGGCTGGGGCTGCCAGGTGACACCGGTGGCCACCAGACCCGGGAAGGTGTCCCCAGGCACCACGAGCTTTCGTTTCAGCTGATTTTCTTACTCTGCCCCAGCTTTTCTATTTCTGAGAAACGCCGTTGAATTAACTTTTAGCTACTTGGCTGGAAAAAACAACATTAAGTTTTGCATTTTAAACCCTGAATTTCAAAGCTGCCTTTTGCCGCCAGCGTGTCGTTTTTTTCCTGGGAAATGGGATCATTTGCAATGGAAATCGGTCCCATATTTTTGCAGGGAACCAAACAGAATTAAATAATTTGTAATGAAACGTAGAAAAGTTCCCATAAATTTCATTTCATTTGCCTTTCATGTTAGCTAGTCCATCCACCTCTACAGCCAAGATTTTCAGGAGTGGCGGATGATTTGGGGATCACCAGCCTGGTTTTCTAAAACCCACTGAGCAGACACGCTCGGAAAAGTCCCCGGAGAAGCTGCTGGGGCCGCAGCGCTGTGCTCGCAGGACTTGCAGTGACTTTCTTCTGAAGCATGGCAGCTCCGTGCAATGCAGACGCTCCCTGCACGGAGGGAGCCTCGCCTGGGACGTTCGGTCCTTTCTTTTTTGAGCATCAGAGACGCAGGTCCCACATCCCCGGGGCTCGTTGCCGGGGCAGCCTGTCCCTGAGGGGACACAACCCCTTTCCCACACTCCCTGTCCCTCTCCTCCTCACAGCCACAGGATCCATCCAATTTAGCTATTTTTCAGCCAAGCTTTCAAACCCATTATTTCCTAGGGTTGCTTTCCCCCCCCCCAAACCTTGGACATCTCGCTGCTTACAGCCAGACCTAAGATAAAACCAACTTCAAAGCCGTTTCTATAATGAGCAGCCATGCATTAGAAACCCAACAACAGAGGAGACAAGACCAGGATAAAACTAACCTGAAAAGAAGCACCATCCCTTTAAGGAGAGATAATGAACGGCGAAGCTGTTGCTTGGCATGTTTGCAGAGAATCGCTAATTAAAACATCGCTTCTGTAAAGTATGCTGATCCCATTGATTCTTCCCCCCACACAGTTAATTTGCTGCTAGGAAGGCAAAGTCGCAAGGGTCCTCATTATAAAAATTTCACTGGCTGCAGCTAATGGTTGTAATTAATAGGTGCAATAAATTTCAAATGGGCAGCCAGGGTGTTCATTAGTTGTGGGCTGACTCAGCACCGGTGGCCTCACCAGTTACTAAATAACCCATTTCCAAGCAGACGGGAGGAGGAAGGTGCTCTGTGGCACAACCGGCGCATCCGTAATTCCCTGCCGAGAGCAGAGCTGAATAAATGATTCCCGGCAAGTCCTGGATTTGCCTCTTTTTGTCCCGTCGGTGAATTGTCCGTGCAAATCTCCTCCAGCTCTCAGCCAGCTAACTGGGGGCAGGTTTTCTGAAAAGCGCTGGCACGGCCAAGCGACCTGGATTTTGTGTGGGATCAGCACTCGAGGAACTAAACCCTCTGATGCAAAGGGCGGGTAAATACCCAACGATATCATGTAGCCAGGCACGGATCAAAGCCTGGGGAAGCCGTTGATGCAAAGCACAGCCCCGCACGTTGGTGGGTCTGCCTGCTGGGGACGTGGGCTGCAGCGCGATTTTTAATGCCCTGGTCCTTCTCTGGGCATCCTGCGCAAGGGCTGAGCTTTAAAACCTCCCCGGGCTCCCGCTGAGCATCATCCCCTCCGTAGGAGGTCCCAGTGCCACAGCCCCGTGTGTGCACCAACCCTCCCAGGGGCTGCTGCTGAGGTGCTGGGCATCCCGCTGTGTCCTATTAGGGCTGGGTGCTGTCACAGCTTTGATTAAAAACCCCAGCTTTTCAGTTCATTATCATCTGGCTGTAATTAAAATGTTAAAAATTGACACTCTCTCCCCAAGTTACCTCCTGGGACCAGCACCCGTGGGGCTGAGCGACCCAGTGAGAAGCTGGTGCTGCTTCTGCTGCTCTTCCAGCGCACCGTCAACGCTGCACGGAGGCGAACCCCATCCCGAGCCCGGCGCGGGCAGCAGTGGGCAGCGACCCCAGCACGTGTGGGAAGCAACCCCGCTCACCCCGGCGGTATTCAGGAGCTGATGCCTGTGCACGAGCCGGCTGGCCCTTGCATGCCTGAAGCAAAAATTGCGGCTGCTGCCACGAGGCATGTCCGGGGGCCGATACGGCAGCGCAGGGGCTCTGTGTCGGGGCACGCGGCTGCAATTTTCCCTCCCTGCAGGGCAGCGCAGGACAAGCCTGTGCCTCACCCACCGGCAGCTTTGGGATGCGGGAGCTCCACGCCTAGCTCCCGGAGGAAGCCAGGGACGGTGGATGCCTCACTCATAAAAGGCAGTTATTATCTGTAATTAGCGGCTTGTCCTGCTCTGCCCATTCGCTCCCGAGAGCTCAGGAAGGACCGGGGGCTGCGGGGGGGTCCGACTGCTCCAGCATCTTTGCTGGGCACTTTTGGAGATGGAGCTGCCCAGCAGTACCTGTGCAGTGGCTCTTCCTCAAGCTCGCTTCTCTGGACCAGGGATGGGATTTCATTAGCTGCCTTTTTAAAAATAAGTGTGTGTTCTTGAAGATGTGAATGTTTTATATGCACTGAGGGTTTTTGCTTCGCCTGGCCCTGGCCCTGGGCAGTAATCGCAGCCGCACGGGGCCACAGGCAGAGGCTGCGCTAATTGAAAGGTGACTGGAGCTGCTGCTGGGAGCTGGATGCCAGACAAGCCGAGAGCTCACCTGGCGCCGGCAGCATCTTCTCTCCGTGATGGACCTTTTCCAGGGGTCTCTGCCAATGCCTTCTGCACGGCAGGGCTTTCACAGAAACACTTGTCCCGTGCGTGTCTCCCCCCTCGCCTCCTGCAAGCCCCGGTCGGGTGTCCCCCTGAGGATCAAACAGACTGAAAACCACAAGTCAAATCTCGCTGCTTAAGCCCTTCTGCATTGCCAGGGAGTACTGGAGCTGGACAAACAAGGGCAAGAAAGAAAGAGATTTGGCAGAAAGTCACCGGCCCTGGCTCCTGACCACCAGACACCCCGACCAACGTGCCCACTCGGTTTCCTCCCGTCCTGGCTGCTCTTCAACACAGCACCGCAGAAACACCGTGGCTCGTGCTCCCTCCGTTTCTTTCCTGCTTAATGCCTGCCTTGCTAAAAGAAAAATCAATAGCATGAAGGGTAGTGAGAGCAAGTCTCAGGGGTGGAGGTATCTCATCGGCGTAGTGCAGACAGGCTGCCAATAATCCTGCTCTGAGCCACTTTGCCCAACAGCCACCAAAATATTAATGCGGGCTGCTGCTGCTCCGGCATCCCTCTGCAGTCTCTTGACGAGACACAATTGCCACTCAGAGATGGAGTCTATGCCGCAGCACCAGTATCCCCGCTCCCCGAAAGCTTTCCCCCAGTGCTTGGGGGAATGCTTGCAGGGATGCCCCTGGCTTTGCCGGGGGGCTTGGGGCTGTGCCCCCCTCGGGGAGCCCCCGCAGCGCAGCACCCACTGACCCACCGGGACCGGCCAGGGAGGATTTTGCTCATTACGTCCCCAGCGCAACATTTGCAACAAAGCGAATGGCAAAAATGGGAGTCCTCGTGTATTTTCGGTTAATTTGCCCTACTCTCCCCTTCTTGACGGTCAATGGGACCCTCGCTCCCGGCTCCCCATCCCTGGCCTTGCGCCGGGTCCGCAGCAGCCCCGGGGCAGGAGCGGCAGGGCCAAGCCATGCGTGTCCGCCGCAGGGACGGGCCCTGCTCAGCATGAATGGCTCGGGGTGGCCATTGTCATGGGTGAATTTTCTGAATGAGCAAATCCTCATTAAAAAATAATTAAAACAGCCTGGTGAGATTGGCTTAATTCCTTTCATTTTGACTGATGGTGTTTAGTTTTGATGATTTATGTGCCACAGTCTTGCCAGCTCTCATGCTTTCATTGTTGGAACTCATGGGATTTCATGATTTTCTTCCTTCCACACCTCCTTGAGTCATGGGATTACAGCTGAATCTCAGCTTTCATTTTTTTCAATGACTATTATTTTTAAAGATGCATTCCAGGCTGGTGAAATAAACTTGAAAGCCTGACACCTAATGACTCAAAGCTCAGGAAGTGAGAAAAAAAAGAAGAACAGAGAAATTGCTCTCTTCCTGCTTGGTGAGGGTGGTTTGGAACCCCCTGACGTCGTTCGGGTGCTGCTGGAGGCGGTGGGGTCTGCAGTGATGGGGTCTGCAGCGGTGGGGTCTGCAGCGGTGGGGTCTGCGGTGATGGGGTCTGCAGCGGTGGGGTCTGCAGCGGTGGGGTCTGCAGCGGTGGGGTCTGCGGTGATGGGGTCTGCAGCGGTGGGGTCTGCAGCGGTGGGGTCTGCAGCAGTGTCCTTCTCTCCCGCACCATCCAGCCCAGCTCTGCCAGGCTGCCGTGCTCACAGACTCTGCCTTTCCACATTTAAAAAGTGCAAATTTGCCAAGTCCCGCTGTACAATTAAACCTGTCCTTCTCACGTGCTCCCGACCGCCGCCTCCCCTCCGACGTCCTCGTGGCACGGGGCTGGCCGTGGCCTTGTGGGCGCTGCGGGGACGGATCCTGCCTGGTGCAAACTGAGTGGCTCCAGGCTCTGTGGAACCCGCTGGGTCTGCAGCATCCCTGGAAGGGGCACGGCGTGGTGGGGAGACAGGGCTGGAGGTGCCCGGGCTTTTCTCAGCCCCCTGTGAGTCGCCGACAACAGCAGAAAGGGCTCCTGCCATCACCTGGCAGCCGTTTCGGTGCTGGGTTAAGGCAGCGGCCGCAGCCCTTGGAAATGCCCTTGGTCTCCGCCTGACGCTTTTGTTCTGAGGGGCTGCAGGTGGGGATGCTTTGAACCGTGTGAGAAAAGCTCGCTGCCAAAGAAAAGCTGCTCCCGCCGCCCTCGCAGCCCCCTTCGCCAGCACCCGGCGCCGCTGAGCGCCCTTTCGGCTCTGAATGGGGACGACGGCGCCTGAAAGGCCGTGCCCCCCGCCATCCCTGTCCCCCTTTGTCTCTCCCTCTGCTCGCCACCCCCTGCCCCATCCGTCTTGCTAAACCTCTAAGGCCCTGCAAGGCTTCAATGCCCCCTTTCACTTGTTATTTGTTACCAAATAAATATGGGTGATTAAAAAGGGATCAGGAGTCCGTGCGGTTTGCAGAGGTGCCTGGAAGGTGGAGTCCCTCCTCTGTGTAGCCCATGGCTTTTCGCCCTACATGAGTTAGGAAAAGCAATCACATAGGAATAAAAAGCCATAGACCACAGCAGAGGGCTTACCCAGGATAAGCCAGCAGTCTTTGGGGAAGGAAAAGGAAAAAGGGAAAGGAGGGGAAAAAAAAAGTAACCTCCCATCTAAGTTGTCCTCCCGCCCCATGCCCAGCTGGGAGCACAACCCGCTCCATCCCTGCATGGGGACCGCAGCCCCCCAGCTCGACCCTACAAAAATAGGGGAACCGCCCACCCAAAACACTCCTCTGCCTCTGCCCCCGTCACCTCTCAGCACCGTGGCATCGCAGGGTGGTTTATCCTGGGTTACCCCCGGGTCAGGAAGGAGAAAGCCAAGCCCATGTCTGTCCCCGCAGCAGTAACCTGCCAGCGCGGTGGGCTGACCCCGGGAGGAGGATCCAGCGCCCTGCCTTTTCTGCTCCGCACGCTGTAATGAACTGTGATTGCAGGGACAACAGTCTCTTGCAGCAGAGGTGATGCTTAACAGACAACGTGCCATAGCCTGAGTCGATGGCAGCAAGCCCAAGCGCAGGCAATGAAATGGTTTATTTTCGCTCTGCCAGTGTCCTGGCCACAGCTACACCTTATCTCTGTCAGTAAGCGCTAGGTATTCTCCATCACATCTTTTTGTGCTGCTTTTAAACCTGATAAACCTGGAGTTATAAACCAGCTAGTTGCAAATGGAGCAGCACAAATTTACACCTGCAGATCAAGCAGCCCTTTCCGTGCAGGACCCCCTCGCTGTTCGGCGGCCGCTTCCCTTGCAGCAGCCCAGGAGCCCACAGGGTAAATCCCTTTTACAAGCAAGGGGGGAAAGCACTTGCCTTGGGGTATAGCTGTACCCTGTCCTGTAGCTGTTGTGAAAATCTGACCCTTCGGGCCACCGAGGGACTTGCCCACAGCCACAGAGTCGCTCAGCAGCAGAACTGGGAACTGAAACCTTCCCTTGGCCCCGCTGCCCCCGCGGCTCACCTGGCTCTCGGCGGCGAGAGGTACATCCAACAGACCTGCCTTTGTCGGCTGAGACAAAGGGCTAAAGAGAGGTCTGGCTGCAAACCCACCTCCCACTCGCTTCCCCCGCTGCTGCCTTCCCCTGCCGCCTTTTCGAGGGAGCCTCCGTCTTTGTACCCACACAAGAGGCATCTCAGGACAAGGTGACGCGTTTCATGGGGAGCAGCTGCTCCAGCAGCTCCTCCGAGAGCCAGACACAGGCCTTATTCTTTAGCAAAAGCCTCTGCACCTCCCCGCACCCTGGGGAGCTCCTCCTGTGGCACCAAAGCTGCCCAGGTTGTCCCTGAGAAAGCACTGGCCTCTGCCTTTATTCTCTTCCCCTGCCAGGACGCCAGCTCGTTCAGCAACAGTGACTGCTAATTGCCAGGAGCTGATGAGGTCAGCTCTGCTATTGAGTCTAGGAAACTCCCTTTCTTGTTGCCCTAGCAAGAATCCTTGGGAAATTCAATGTTTGTAAAACTATACAGCAACCAGGTTTGGGAGTAGGAAGGATTTTGCACCCCGCGGTTCGTAATAGCAGTGAACGTGACTTTGACCTACAAACCAAACTTCTGAGGCACACGGGTAGCTCTGAACTGGCGTTTTCCCAAGGTCTTTCCTCTTTTAACTCCCATATATGCATGGCAAGAAAAAAAGGCAACCATGTGCCCCACCTTCTGACCCAGTCACGCTCCCTCCCCGGCCCTGCTGCTCTGCAGGCGGCAGCTGCCGGCCGGTGCACCCCGCGGGCAGCCCGGTGCACCGAGCTCTGCAGGAGCATCATTTGGTGCCGGCGTTATGGCCTTGGGTGCAGGCATTGCGCTGGGGAGGTCTGCAGGCGAATACCCCGGCGCGTGCCCGTGGGTGCTGCGTTCACGCCAGGAGCCCCGCGTGGGTCTCTGCCCCCCAGCTCCGCACCGACCCAACCCCTGGTCCCAGGGGTGCACTAAGGAGCCAGCCCCGTTTTCATTGTGCATCACACATTCGAGGGGTGAATCTGTCAAGCCAGACTTAATGGCTCTTTGGGATATGGCCCCGTGGCTCTGCTGTGGCACCCAAGACCTTCCCAAGGAGGTTGCACCCAACGCAGGGCAGCTCCGGTGCCCGGCTGCTCCCCCCAGCACTGGGGCACGAGGACATATGCCTGTCCGAGAACCACCAGCCCCACACCACACCGCAGGGACCTGAGGACAGCCCGGAGCCGCCGGCCGAGCGCGGCTGACCTCACCTTTGGCAGCGTGGCATCCTCTCTGTGGGAAGGGCACAGTGCCAGCCTCCACGGGCCTTGGGATGGCAGCCGCCGTGGCATTGCCCGCACCACCCTCTCGTCCCGGCGCTGCCCTGGCCCTCGCCAGCAAAACCCGGGTGCCGCAGGGATGCTCAGGGAAGCGGGTGCCCAGCGCTGCCCGGGGGGGCCGCCCCCACCGCCTCCAAGCCCCGGCCGGCTACCGGGGGTCTCATTTTTGAAGCCCCGACCCCTCCTTTACCGGCTGCTCCTGCTGCCATCCCCAGCGCCCTGTCCCCTCGTCCCTGCCGAGCCTCGCTGCGCGGTCACATACTTGAAATGGTTGTGCACCGAGGGGCCCGGAGCGGAGGGAGGGAGCGGGGGGTCAGGTATTTCTCCATCCCCAGCTCTGGAGAGCCGGTAACAAAGGCGCTATTGAACTGCAGCCTCTCTGGTCTGTGAAGCAGAAACCTCTTGTATCTACTTCACTGCCTTTGATCTAACTCCCCCAGTGGGATGTATATTACTCATGTCCTGCTGCTCCGGTACTGCTGCCAGAGTGGGACGGGGGGGACAAGCCCCTGCTCGTCACCCTGGGTTTGGGAAGCGTCCCGCTGGCACCGGGCAGGGGCACCCAGCAGCCGCCTCTGCTGCTGTCCTCCCCCATGGCCCCTCTGCCTTCCCCCTCCGTCCCCCAGCCCCACCACCCTCCCAGACCCCAAACTTGGGGGGATACGTGCAGGCACCCAGTGCTGCCCTGGGCAGCTCAGCCGAGCGTAGAGGCGGGAGGAGCAGGGCTCTGCGCCTCGCATTCCTCTTCTGTAATTAAAGCCGGTGCGCTGGGTGGAGGGGGAATTTCCCAAAGGGTTTTACTGGCGTCTGGACAAGGGTCAGACAATGAGAACATTTGACAGGGTGCCCAAATCCGCTGTATCTTGGATACGCTCAAAGCCTCCCCCGTGCTGTTCGTCCCAGGCGCTGGTTTGAAGGAGGTGGGGGCCGTTTGGGCAGGTTGGGCGGTGGGGAAGGCGGGCAGGAGCTTGGGGACTCTCTTACAATGTCCCTGCTGCCTTCGTCCTAGCCAGGCTGCCCCAAAAGCGCAGAAGCTTGAGCAGCAGCAGCTTGCTCTGAAACCACGTCCCCACCCGGATCACCCTGAAAATCCTGGGCAAAGGCATCAAACGTACCTTGGAGACTCACAGTACTTAGCGTGGTGCTTTAAAAAGTACTTTGCTGCCTTCAGCAAGCTACCTGCCTCGCTTCCCAGGGAGCCAGGGGCACTCGGGGCTTAGCCCGGTTTTGCCAGTCCCGGGAGGCACTGGGATGCTGTGACAACCTGGCTGGAAACCATCTCAGCTACCCAAAAGCACTTGAGTGCTTTTGGAAATCTTCTTCTCCTGCCTTTCCAGCTGGTTTGCAGAAAACCCTGCGCCTGGCAGCTCCCACCGGTACCCAGAGAGGCACGCGTGGGCATCGCCTTTGGCGCAGGCAGGCCCCTGGGGTGCCCACATGACAGTACCCAACGTGAGAGTACCCAAAATTACAGCCTCCCTGTAGCCGAGGGCTCTCAGCGCTGCTTCGCCTTCTCCCAGGGCTCATCCCCTCCTTCCCCAGCTCCCTGCCCATGTGTCAGGTGTGGGGAGAGCTGAGATGTGCACAGAGCCTCTCCGGGACTGCCTGCATCCCTGCTGCAAGGTGGAGAGAAATAATACATAGCCGACAACTGGAACGGAAAGGATGGATAGACAGATGGATGGACGGATGGATAGATACTCAAGAACAGAGAACAGCCAAGCTGGGTACACCTAAAGGATTTTGTTTTGCACAGAAATCCATCCTAGTTGCATCCCGGGAAGGTGCAATCAGCCTTTCTTTTAGGGGATCATCTGCAGTTCCCCCTCCCCAGCCCCTCTGCCCCAGCTACAGGCTGGCTCGTGCCCCAGGGCAGGGCATGTGGGACCCAACTCTTGTTTGGTTTTTAAACATTAACTATTAGAACTTGGGGAGCAGTTGAAGCCAGAGTTGGGCAACCATCCATTTTGAAGCTGCCTTGACAACTGGCTCCAGCACAGCAAGATTAGATCTACTAATCACATTTATAAGGCGCCCAGGATCATGAATTGGGTATTCGGAGAATATTTGTCATTGTAACAATGTCATTTCCCAGCCTTCAGCGTGCATTACCTTGTCCTCCAAGTCATTATGGTTGGACTTTTTGGCTTTATAGAAACATCTGCTTGGGGAAAAGGGGGCTCAAATGCATTTTTTGTATCGGTGCTCTGAACAGCTAAGGGTGCACCCTGTCTGTCACTTGTACATCCCGTGGATGGGGTAGTACTGGGGTTATTTATGGATTTTAATCAGCTTTCTCATCACCTGATTTTGTATTGATAGCTGCTTTAACAAAACAGATATAACCCAAATCCTTCTAGAATGCTATATAAATCCCCCAACTCTTACAGGCAATAAAAGAGGAGGAAGGCCAGGTAAGCTGACCGACACCCCGGATCACGCAGCGCATCCTTAATGGTGAGCTCAGGGAAGCAACGCAGATCTCCTTCCCCATCACTCCCCAAAGCAGGCGCCCGATGATAAGACCACGCCGTCTACAACACCCTTATCAAGCCATGCCAGAGAGATGTGTTCAACAAATCCGTGTTTGCAGCAACAGCAGCAATCGCAGCATCGCAGCCTGTGCACAGCAGCTGCCGCTCTGCTGCGAGCTCTGCAGCATCGCATTAAGGAGAGACCCAACGGAGCCCCGGTTCCCTTCACAGGACGCTCTGGCAGTCAGGCTCAGGAAGGGCCAAAATAGTCCTAATTTTGCAGGTGCACACGCAACCACACACTCCTTCCAAAGCACAGAATACAGCGTAAAACTGGTCTGATTTGTTTTAAGGAAAGAAAAGAAATCCTTTCATTTTCTGGCTACTTTTGCACTTTGCTTTATGCCCACAGGGATGCTCAGCCCCCCTCTCCCCAGAACAGCAGACGTTGCTCGGGCAGCCTCTCCCCAACACCCTGGCAGCCCATGAGATGTGGTTTCCCCTTCCAGTGGGTACCAGTGCTCCAGGACCTGGCTTTCCCTAACTCAGGGACGTGTGTAGGAAAACTGGGGCTGGCGAGGTGCTGCGGGGGACAGGGCGTGCAGCGCTGGGCTCCGGCTGCCCCGGCTCAGCCCAGCCCCAGGCTCACGAAGGACTGGCTTTTCCATGGGTGCCTGAGGTTACTTTGGCGAGTAGAAATGTTCTTGCTCGAACAGGCAAGTTTGAGCCAGGAGGAATATTTTGCAAATCCAGTTAGTCTGTAGCAGTCAGCTTTGGGTACAAAACCAGCTCTGAGAAGTCGCAACCTTTCCTTCCCACTTTTCCATTTGGAACAGCGTGCCACTTCCAGCTCTCCTCTGCTCTTACCAAAAATACGTATTTTAGGTGACTGGAAATGTAATGACAGGTTTTTCTCCGGGTGAAACAAAATGTTCTCCAACCCTAGATGATTTTGTTTCTCAGCTTCTTGAAAAAATTCAGAATGAATTCATTTTGGTTTGACCCCTCGGTGCTTCTGTGCTCTGCAAACCAACAAATCCATCCTCAGCAGAGGACCTGCATCTGAACCAAGCGATCCTTGGAGGGGCACGTCTGGCCACAGGACCCCAAGACTCGCATGTGCTGGGTCACAGCCCTCACGATCCTGCCGAACCCCAAACCCCTCCGCTCTGCCTCTGCTCAGCCCCACTGCACACCGCGGAGCGTTGCTGTTTCCTCCGGCTTTTTTTTAAGTTGGAGGGATGAGAGACGCAGAGAGGAAAGGGATGAGATAATGACCCAGATCTGTTCCCGCAAACTAGCCATCAATTTGCCACACAGCCTATTAAGAGAGGGCAAATGCAACTTGGGAATCCAGGTAAGTCACTCGCTAACAAGATCCTCCTGGGCCTTTTAGCACATTCCTGGTCACAGATATTTCAGCTCCCGCAGCCCCAGCTGTAATTAAGTCTGGGCTGCGAGGCAGGAGACGCTGCAGCAGCCAGGGGGGATTTGTCTAGATTTGCCGGAGGAGCGCGCAGGGCTGATGAGCAATGGTCTCTCTAAGGCAGGGGATGAGGCGGGGGCTGCAGCCCGAGCATCCCGCGCAGTGCAGGGGCTGGTCCCTCGCTCGGAGGTGTGCGAGGGGGGCGAGTGCTGCTCCCTGGGATCTCCAGCAACTTGGACTTGGTAACGGAGGGAGAGGGAAACCACCGGGCTGTAGGGGATGGTTCAGTGACGGGGAGCAGCTAGAGCAGGGGGAACAAAGAGGTGGAGGAATTAAAGGGGGAAGGTGAGGAAAGAGCCCCGTGGGGGTATGGGGGCACTTTGTCCTGAGGCAGAAAGTGAAGGCAGGATATCCATCACCTCCGCACCAGCGTGGCCCCTTCGACTGCCCTGGGGAGCCACTTCCCTGGGCTCAAACCTGTCCCAGGTGACTCCAGTGACTTCAGGGACAGCACCCTGGGCACAAGCTTGGGAAGAAAAGAGATCAACCCATCTCCCACCATCATAAATCAGGGCTGAATCCACTGACGGCAGGCGGTGCTGGGGCAAGCGGACCCGCTAAGGTGCCCTTCCCCTCCCCTTCCAGACCAGACCCCAAACCCCCTTTGCATGTGGCTTCACCATCACACGCACAAGCTCAAACAGCTCCCATAAAGCCACAGACCCAGCTCCCTCCTGGGACAGGAGCAGAGACAAATGCCAGGGCTCAGCTGGAATTCACACCACCGCTTTGCATCATGTTTGAAGAGGGTTTAACCACCCGTATCCACCAAGGCTCCTTTTCCTCGCTGGCACGGGGGATTTGCACTGGCACAAACAAGAGAAATTGCAGCCTCCCTTACAAACACCGCTGCCCCACGCTGTGCTCCCTTCTCCTGCCCAGCGGCTGCGCTGACCCCCCAGAGCCCCACTGACTTAACACATGCATGCAATGGAGGATTCCTGGGAGATATTCCCATCCAGGCTGTCCTGTGCTACCCTGTCCGGCTGCACCACAGCACACTGGTGTGCTTCCCACTGGGGATTCCCCTCTGGATGCGTGGGAGAGGCCAATGGGGCAAGGAGAAGTGGTAGATGAAGGCAGGGATGCTGGCAGAGTCGTGGGGATGGGGTGGCCCTCCATGCATGCCCCCACTGATGCTCCCCATTGCCAGCTGGAGAGGATTAGCCAGAGCTGGGGTGACTGGGATCAAAATGGGATGGGTTGATGGTCTACCCACGTGGGAGCTGCCGTTGTATGCCTGTGCGTGTGGAAGGCAGAAGGGTGGTAAGCCTCCAGCAGCTATTCACGCTCTGCTGGGGTTTGGTGAACCATGCCTAGGCACCGAGAGGTCAAGGTCGCTCTTGCTTTGGGCTTTGCAGGGTCTCTGCCATGGCCATGCTGAGCTGAGAGCCCTGGAGGGAAGACCTGAAAGCCAAGCTCGGGCTGGCCCCAGCCCACGGGCTGTCCTCTGCCGGCATCGGCAGCTCGGTTCAACAGGCAGTGTGCAAGGGCAGCGCACCCTGCGACGTAGGGCTGGAATAAAAGACAGCACATGGATTAGTCCCTGGAGAGGGAACGGTGGCATCCGTGCCTAGAGGCTGGTTTGTACAGCTTGAATGGCAACGTTTGGGGAGCGTCGTGGATGCATCCTCCGTGTCAGGTCCAAGGTGATGCAGACATGAAATATTTGTGTTTCGTCTGCTGCTGGCCCTGTTGTTCACTGTTACCAGTGATTTGTCATGTTCTGCTGACAAGTCATCGGGGACTCGTGACATAATGTGACGCCTATTAGCATGAGGAGATATTCTGGTGGAGAAAGTGTCTCTTTTCCACTTTGGAGACCTTTCCTCCATTCTCACCCTGCTGGACAGGGCACCAGAGTCCCACCACTCCCTCCCAAGGGACAGCCACACCTGGGGGGAAGATGAACCCCACAGGGAGCCCCATAAGTGCAGAGTGAAGGTGCCCCAAGCCTGTACCCGAGCCTGTTGTCTCTTCCTGGAGCTGTCCCAGCCCTGGTCTCACCCAGCCCTGCTGCCGAAGGTCTGCCACCACTCCCTGGGGACACACAGACATCTGCAGAAACCAGGAGGGGACATCCCTCGAAGCCCTCTGGGCACCCCCAGCTTGCTCCTTGGAGGAGGGCTCGGGGGGCTCTGCTGCCCTCTCCTCTCCTCACTGTCGCTGAAGCTTCCAGCAGAGAAAAATTATCATTCTCCTTAATGGGATATCGCAGACAGACAGACGAGTGCACCCAGGCACTTGCACAGACACACACACACACACACACACAGAGTCTCTGTACGCCGGTACCCAAATCACTGCACAAGCCATTGGGAACCATTTGGTCTCCCCAGACCCTGCCAGCCCCCAGGACCCCATCGCCAGAGTCCCTTTGGTTTCAGTACCCCAGCACGTCTGAAATAACGGCAGGAATCAAATGACACCGAAATCAAGACAATTCCTATCTCAAAGTCATTAATTTCCTTTCCCCTCGCTGACATCACCGTTCAGGTTAATACATGCACCACTTCTCTTATCTTTCTTCGGGATTACCTCATCGGAGAGAACCCGGAGAGCCTCCCTCTCCGCTCTGCCGAATACCAGCACTGGTGTTGGAGCTGCAAGTTTGCAGCCGGAGGAAGGATCGCTGAAATGCGGTTCCACCAGCACACCCAGCTCTTCTGACCACACCGGCACTCCGTGCTGCTTTCTTACAGGATTCAATGATACCCAGCAAGGCACAAGCACTACCAAATCTGCTCTTCGCCCTTCAGTTCACGCTCGTCAGAAAGAAAAATAGACTTCTGCACCAGGCAGAGTTTCTCTTTGCCTGCAATCGGGGGCTGATGGACGGATTTTATACCCGTTACAAACAATGCAAAAGTGTTTGCACACACACAGACATACCCAGTCCTCCACAAGCACCCCCACTTCACATGTGTGGTACCCGAGTAAGACAGAAAACTTATCATATATGTACATGAACTTATATTCGTACACAGGAACACTCACACAAGTGCACACTGAAATCCAACAGTTAAAGAGCTTACGTGTAATTTAGCTGGTAAGTACATTAACGTGTGTTGCATGTAATTGTGTGTCAACGTAAGTAATGTGAATACACGTGAATATCTATATACACACATCTTCACAAACTGATGAATTTTGACGATTTGGTGATTATTCTCACCTAAACCAAAGAGAATTTAATTCTTTTCAGCTAATCATATATATCTCGACAAGAATATGACTACTACAAGCAAATGCCACACATAAGCTACAACACGGTGTGAACAGATGTAAATATATATATTCACATGCACATACACAAACACATTTTCAACATCCACAATAAACAGATAAAGGACTTGAATTTCTTTGGGAAAGAAATACGCAGGCGTTGCCCGCAGAGTTAAGTCCCCAGGAGGAGCTGTACAGGTAATGGATGCACACGGGGGCTGCTGGATGCAGGTGTCCGTGTGTGGTTTGCATGTGCTCCTTACAAATGCCCATCGTACGCCGAGCGTGCAGCCTGTGCACCCGCTCCTATTCACTGCCGCCTCTCTCACACACACAACTCCTCCAGGCAAGACTTCAAACAAAGAAAGAAAGAGAAAAATGCCGTCTTACTTTTTTCCTCCTTTTTTTTTTTCCTCCTCTCTCCTCCCCGCCGCCTCAATCGCGGGACTTCAGCGGGACCGCAGTTCTTTGGTGGAGATTATGAAAAGCAACTTAACAAGCCGCCGAGCGCTGCGCACAGCCGTGCGGAGGGGAAGAAGAGCTTTGCCGGCAGAGACGAGAAGGAACAAAAGCTCAGCAATGCCAGAGCGGTGCTGAATAGGTGTCTTCCTAATTGTAAGGGGATTGTGTGGCTGCGTGCGGTTGCAGGGCGGGAGGAGGCGGGTGGAAGGGGCGATGGGAAGAGGCCTCCCTCCCACGCTGGCTGGAGACGGCCGCCCGCAACCCCAATCTGAGGTTAGTGCATAAATTATCTCCCGTCTCTCGCGCTCTCCCCATTGGGTCGCGGAGCCGCGCACACGTCTGCATCCCCGCTGCTCCGCTCCGCCGACAGCTTCCCGTTCCCCGCACAGCCCGCCGCAGATGCCCGGTACCAACGGGGCACGGCCCCCCACGTGCCCCCCACCCGGGACACGATGCCAGCTCTCCCCATCTCGCCTCTCTCCCTCTTTCTCCCTTTCCGCTTTGTCTTCGGCCCCATCTCCCGGCCAGGCAGACACAAAAGAGCCTCTGACCTGGGAGGAGAAATACCCATTTCCAGAAAAAAAAAACCACCCGAGTGCTCCGGTGTGTGTTTTCAGCAGGCACGGTAATTAAAAATAGCTGGTATAGCTCAAAATCAGAGGCAGCATTCCTTCCCTAATGAGTGTAATTAGCAGAGTGAGGATGGAAGCATGTTTCCCTGGCTGTTCCCTGCATCTTTCCGTGTCTCCAAGCACCAGCCTGCCTGTGCCCTTCCACAGGCTTTTGGGAAATGGCGTTTTTCCACTTCCAGGAGCTGCCGGGGCAGGAGCTGTGCTTGGATGCAGCTATCGACATGCACTTCAGCTGCCTTAAGCTCTCCCTCCACCTCTGTCTCAAAATAGAGGGGTTCAGACAGGATTAAATACCCAAACACATATCTCGAGCCCTCTGGGGCTTGCAGAAGCAAAGACAAGTCAGATTTGGGACCTTTTTTTTTCCCCCCTGCTCATTGCTATCCATCCACTTTAGCTCTCATAAATCCCGAGCTGTCAGTGTAACAACGGGTGATTCAGTGGGGATTTAGCCAGGCTTCAGACCCGTGGAGCGAGCCAGATCCTCCTCCTGTGCCAGCGCCTGACCAAACATGCGCACAGCATTACCTCACCCCGCACCGGGTCCCCTCGTGCCGGGACACGGGGCATTGGGCTGCTCTCCCGTGGGGAGCCGGGAGGTCCCTTGCAGGGGGCAAGGATGCTTTCTGCTCTCTGCCTTGTGGGTAGCTCCCCCAGCAACCCTTGAAATCCAAATTTTGCCTGGGATTAGTCTAATGATCAATTTTGGCTGCATCGGTCTAGGTGAGAGCAGCGTGCGCCTGCGGTGGGATGAGGATGCAGCAGGGTCCACTCCATGCATCCTTCCCCTGAACAGGGAAGGGGCAGCAGATGAAGCCCCATGGGAGGGCAGCACCCTGGGAGATGTGTCGGGCAGCTCATTAACTGATGGGCCTAATGACCTGCTCGGCTGGGTTGTCTGCGCAAGCCGGAGGAGGAGCAGGAGCATCTGGACAGAGCGACACGTTGGATCTGGGCACGGGGCTGCCCGAGCAGGCGGTCCAGCCGTGCCGCCGGGCTGCGGCAGGCCAGGAGCGGCCGGGGAGGGCTGCGCCGTCTCTCAGCATCTGCTCGGCTCTGACATTGTGCTCACTTGGGCTTTTTTTTAATTGTCTTGATGTCCCTCATTTGCATAATCCCCATAATGCAGCGCAGCAGGACTTTTGCTCTGAGCTAATAAATAGATGACAAAAATAAATGTGTCATGTAAGATTTGCTTCCATTTCTTTCCTTTGTGAGCGAGCTATCACCAAGAAATGATGCTCGTGGGGTTGATCTCACAGGAACTGTCAGCCTGGCCTGCCATAAGCAGCAATGCTCGCTTTGCCCGTGGTACGTAACTTTGCCAGATGTTAGGCTGAAGTCGTGAGCTGGGAGCAGGAGGAAAAGGTGGCTGCGAAACACGAGGATGTGCTCCTCACTGCCTGGGGTTTGCCCCCCATCGGCCCTCCAAAGCTCTTCCCCAAAAGTCATCCCAAAAGCGGGCTGGTGAAGTGCCAGTGGAAGGACTGCAGACCGCAAAAAGGTTCATCATTGTGTTCGTAGCATGTTTGCACCCAGTAACAGCCAGGCAGGTATCTGGTGTGCCTTATTTTTAGATGTATTTTCTTCAAAATCACGGGGCACTGTGGTTTCCTCTCCTCCCTAACGCTGCGGCCAGCTCTCTGCTCACGGTGGAGTTGCACCATTTATGAAATTAGTTCCCTTAGCTGAGAAAAAGAGTAATTGCTCTGCCGTGAATATCCAAGGGGACTCATGACGCTGGAAAGGCGCCACATGTTTGCTACAGGACGATTTCCCCCTTGGTTTTACAAGAATTTATTTATCACCTCAAAGAACTTGGCTGGATGGTGCACAGGGCATCGATGGGAACACCATAGATCCCACCCCAAAACAGCCTTAACAGGCTCAAAGTTTTAAAACAGAGGATGCAATTAATCACTGGGGCTCTGCATCCCTGGAAATCTTCGCTCCAGGACTGGGGGTTTTCCTAGGCTGGAGCTCAGCTGGAAGCGAGGGAGCTGCTGGGCATCACCCCCGCATCAGGTCAGACCAGAGGATCCCTTGCGAACATCAGGTCTGTGAAGCGATGGGGTTTGGATCTGATGGAAGACAGCAATAAGACCCATTAGGTTTCTGAAGATGTAGTAGGAGATGGTTACTTTGCAGTGGGTGCTGGCAGCACTGGGGATTGTATCTCGTGCATTACAGCAGTTGGTATTTTTTTTCCTTCCCGCAGCCCTGCGATTCTGGAGGATTCTCAGCTCTTATATAAAAATGCTTTAGCATTTCCAACTGTGTTGTTTGTTGAGAAAAGCCTGAAAACATGAATCCTAAAGGGTAAAAGCTAGAAGAGAAATAAAGACCTGATAATATATGAGCTTTCTTTTTTTTTCTTTTAAAACCCTGACCAATTTTAAATCATTTTTATGACTCTACATAACTGCCTTCTGGCATGCGAATGCTTGAGCCTGGTGTTACTACTGTAAAGATGGATTGACAACTGCTGGTCAGTGGAGGAAAAAGCACTGCCTGTGGTTTCCAAAACGCTCAGATCAGGCTGTGAAAGGAGCTCATCAACCTCATAGAGCTGCACATAATTGACTTTTAACAGGTCCCGGGATGAAGCGTTCGGCTCACGCATGGGGTTTCCCAGCAGGGCTGCTCTGCGGAGGTCTCCCCCCGTGCTGGAGGTGGGATGGGTTTGCAGCAAGCTGGGCTGGCAGCCGGGCACTCGGGGCTGCTGGGCTGCCTCATCCGCGGCAGAAGCCCCAACAAGGAGACACGGGTGCAGACGGGTGCTCACGGGGGAAGCAAAGGCAGGGGGTGAAGAGCAAGAGGCAGGGAATGGAAGCAGAGGAGGAGGGAGAGGTGAGCTGTGGTGTGAGGCTGGATCACGCCTCTGGCTGTGGTGAGCCCCAGCGGGAGAGCTTTCCAGCGTGGGCAGCCAAGATCTGCAACAAGTCCTCTCCCAGCTCGTCCCAGCGGTGAGGTCTGCACCCCAGATGGTCTGGACCAGGCTCAGCTGCCTCCCAGCATCAGCACCACGTCCACCTCCTGGCACCCACGGAGATGGTGGGGTGCTGGGACAAGGGAAGGCAGAGCGCCATAAGGATGGAGAGAAGAAAAAAACAGTGAGAGAGGTGGAAATTAGATGAGGTACAGGAGTGAGGCGTGGAGGACCATGGAGCATCCCTCCAGGATGCAGCAAATAATTTTCCCCTTCCTCAAAGCACCGCGGCGAGGGGACGGGATCATCCATCTTCATTACATCACCAGAATAGGCTCTGTCAGGTTACACTGTAAAACTAATCAATATTCCCTGTGGCCTTGCTGGCCGCAGCTCCCGCCATGCCGGCAGGCAGCTGCACAGCCGTGGCGGGCACCGGGACATGCCGGCACACCGGGCTGTGTGCCGCACACATGTGCTGGCACACCCAGGCACTGCTCCCTGGGCGGCATGGGTCCCCGTGGTACTGGGGGGGGCAGAGACACCCAGTTATTGCCACATACTGTCTACACATGCTTGACGATTTTTTAAATGAGCTCACACTCTCTCACCTGGCTACCCAGGTGTTTTATTTTCCCCTTGCCATAATATCCTGACGCCTGGCTGCTTATTTTCTGCAGACAACTGAACAAACCTCCTGCAACAAAACCCCACAGAAGCGCATCTATTCAGGGAACAAAAATCACCACAGAAAGCCTTATTTGCCCAGTTGCAATCCCACAGCCTCGCTTGGATTGCAAACCTAACTCACATGCAGTGTCCTAGAGCCCGTGCACTGAGCAAGGCACTTCCCTCTGCAGTGACATTCCTCTAGAGCAGAGAGAAGCGAAGGGTTCCGCTATGAACATTGCTCAGCTCCTCAACGCAGTTTGGACCAGCCTGGCCAAAGCGCTCAGTACCCAGAACCTGCCCTTGTGCCCGACGCACCCAGCCTTCGCACCCAGCCCAGCTGGGTGTTGCTTTTCCCTGGTGCAAACTCCCAGCAGTCCCGAGGCAGCACTGGAAATGCTTCTTGTCTCATCGCCGCCTGGCCCTGCTCAGTCCACACGTACAGGGGCAGGGAGTTAATAAACCTAGGAAATAAAGGTCAAGATTCAATCATCGGGTGCTGCTGAGAGCGGAGCAAAGATGCTAAGGCTTTCAATTGCCTATGGTTGAAAAATGACGGAGGGGTGCAGGGGACATGCCTGTGTGAGCGGACCCCTCGGAGGGTGAGGCGGTGTGCAGTGCAGAGGGTTAACCCAATCGGTGCTGCCCAGACTGGCTGCAGGGATCGCCGGAGGGTGCCCTTCCCAGGGCAGCGCCTGGCTGCACCTAGAGCCGGGGCTCAGCAGCATTCCCGCTGTCCGATTGCTCCCAAGAAACACCGGGGAGAAGACAGACCCTTGGGATGGGAGACCTCAGGGCAGACGAGACCCTGCCACATGGGTCTTTGGATTTTACCAGGGGATGCTGCAAGCAAACTGTATTGCGGCTCCCTCCCTGGAGGTAACTGCCCAGCAGCAGCCAGCCGGCACCAACTCATACCAGCCTTGTACCCGGCACGGCCCGGTCCATGCCCACCCTATGGGCCATTCCCGGGGCAGGAGCAGGGGCCCGGCGAGCTCCATGTTCTGCACCAGGTTGCTTCGCCCCGGTTGTTTTCAAGTCAGCTTTCAAAGCGGTCGCTCCCTCTCTGTGCCCGGACTCCTACTGCAAGCAAAAGTCTCGCCCAAGACAAGACCCATCCATCTCACTCTCAGCCTGGCCGTGCGGCTAAAAATAAGCCAATAAAGTAGCAATCACCTTGGAGCAGCAGCAGCTCTATTAAAGCGGAGCGAGCTGCGGCACCTGCGCCCCAGCTCCATGGCGCACGCAAGCCAGAACCCTGGGAGCCTTCACCTGCCCCGCTGCCGCAGCGTGCCGGCAGCAGGAGCCGGCCCGGCAGCACCTGGTGCTGCCCCATGGCCCTGCGCTCCTGCCAGGCCCCAGCTCTGTCTCACCGGGCTTCTCCAGAGATGCTCCCCGCTGCCCGGCGGCACAGCCGCGGCTGCACGTGCAGTGTAGGATGCAGGCAGCTCTGAGCCTCTGGCACCTCTCCTGCCTGCTGGGAGGAGGAGAGGAGGGGGGCTTATTGCAGCAGCCGGGTGGCAGCCATTGCTTCGCACCTCTCCCCTCCCCTGTCCCAGCAGCTCTCACGGCCCGAATTGCCCGTCACAGCTCCTCCGCCCGCCGCGTGCCCTGGCTGCAGGAAACCCATACTCGTTGGGGTTGCTTGTGTGCCTCTTCCCATGCAGATGTTGGCCAAGGGGCAGATCCATACTGATCTGATGTGCTGGATGTTTGCATCAGTTTCCGTTGCAAACGCTCATTTGTCATGTAGATCTCCTGGCATTTTTTTAAAGGGTAGATTAATTTAGGGGGGCTCTCAGATCCAATTTCCTCTGGCAATGGCTCTATTAGGCTGTGCACAGCAGAGATACAGGCTCCCGTCCTCCTGCTGCTACTGATGGAATTTGATTCCGCGCTGCCAAATCTGCAGGGCTGCAAACACATTCTCACTCTTGATTAATGTGAGTAATTTCTGCTTGAAAGAAGGTTGAAATGAGCAGCCAAGGGGAAGCGAACGGTGAGGGTTCCCCCCCACCACCCCTCCTCCTCCCCCATCCCTCACTGCTGTTTGCATTTTACCAGCTCTGGCATGGGCTAACAGATAAACAGAATCGCTGGCCCCGTTTCAAGAGCAGCAGAAGGTGCGGGAGGCGGGGGGCACCTCGGCGCGGGCGGGATGCTGCTGCGCTCCGGCTCCTGTAATGCAAGGGGCGAGGGAGGGCCGAGGGATCGCCCCCCGCCCCCGGAGCCGGCCCGGGGAAGGGACCCCGGCCCCCGGGCCCCGGGACAGCGCTGCCCCGGCCCCGCTCACCCGCCCCGCCTGGCGCGAGGGGGCACGGGGGCTGCACGCGGGGTGCACGCGGGGTGCACGCAGGAGGCACGGGGGCGGGGGCGGCACGAGGGCTGCGCGCGGAGCGGCCGGCGGGGGGCGGCAGGATGAGTCTAAACGTGAGGGAAAAGGGCGCCCGGCCGTGGGGGGCAGGTGCGTGGGACCGTGAGGGGAAGCGGGGTCCCACCCGGGGACGGGTGGGTCCGTACGTGGCGGTGGGGTGTCCCCCACGCCTGGCTGCAGGAGTCGGGGGTGCCCTGCTCTTCCCCGTGCAGACATGCCCGGGCACAGCGGTCCTGCCCTCAGCCTGGGTTCGGTGGCTCCCGCTTTGAGGAGCGATGGTGTCATGGCTCCGAGGCCGAGACACTGAACGTCTCCCTGGCCCTGGCTTTCTGTCCTGCCCCCCACCCGTGGGTCCCCGTGGGTCCAACCTGCCCCCAGTGGGCCAGCTGCTCCCTGTTCCCCTGCAAGGCATTCACACCGTCTGCTTTTGGTTCCTTCAGGCACATCACCCGGGGCTGGTGTGGGGACCTGAGGTGCCCACACGGCTCTCTGTGTGGTTTTGGAGAGGGAGGACCAGTTGCCCCACGCCCACACGGTGAGTACACCCTGCCTCAGCATTCCTGCGGCGCCTACCACACGAAAACCTGCCCTGCAGTCAGGAGCTTTGTAGGACACCAGTGTAGCACCAGTAATAATGGGAGGTTTTCCCCAGCGAAACCCCGTCCCCTACGTCTTCTTCCTCAGGAGCACCGGTGGCTTTGCATCTCCTTTTCCATTTATTTTTATAAGGAAGGAGGGAAAGAGAGAGTCACATCCTAATCTGGCAAAATGTCAGGGAGTGATTCAGAGAAGAGGCGAGCAGCAGAGAGAGGCAGCCCACACAGGAGAGTTGTTTCTGATTTCCAAATGTCAGCATGTCCTTTAATTAAATGCTGATTAACAGGGGACGTGCTCCCTTGCGCTGGAACCAGGGCTGCTGCTGGTAACGTCGCCCTCCGCAGAGAGCCTGGGTGATGCCGCCAGCCTGCTCGCACCCATGGGATGAGCTGCCTGGTGTGAGAGCTGGCCCTGCCGGTGCAAGGCAGCTTTGCCCCATGGTTTGCCCTACACCGAGGGCACTAAAAGGTGCTGGTTCAGCTGCGGCACGGCTTGGTCATGGCAGGCAAGCCTCTTGCGCCCAGGTCCCCGCTGTCTTGTCTAGCCTCTGAGCTGGAATGGTGCCTGTGATTTTTTGTCTCCAAGTGGAAGTTGCACTGGATCTAGTTTAGTGAAACTGGATGCAAACCCTCATGTGGATGCTCTTACCTGAGTTTGAGCAGCTCTTTTCTTCCTCAGCTTCTGTCTGTTCTCTGTATACTTAAGCTAGGCTGCAAATATGCTGTTGTATTTGGGATCTCTGAAAACAACTTACGTACCTAATACTGTCCCTAAGCTTTATTATCGGTTACAATGCTTCTCTTTGTCCTCTCAAGCATGCCTTGTCTTTGAAGTCAGTGGGAGGGTTATCCTTGAGGTTAGGAGAGCTGGGCTGTGCTCTGGGCTGTGTCTGCCCTGGCGGGGTGGCAAACTCTCTCTGACCCTGGAAGTGGAGAGCAGCACCATACAGAGATAGCCAGACTGGATGGTGGCCAGCTGCTTCGGTCCTGGCTGCCACCCCGCTGCCTCTGCCTGATGCTGCCCTCAAGCACCAGGACCGATTCTCTCCCGTGGTGCAGGGCGGTGGCACGTGGGATGGAGCAGGTAAGTCCAGGCAGCACTGTGCCTCGCTGCGTGCTCCCACAGCCGTTCCTGGCCTGGGGAGCTTTGCATGGGACCTTGCTATGTGTGAACCCTCCTGGTGAACTTCACTATGTGCTCTGGGAAGGGTTGTTGCCCAAGCCCAGCTCTGCTTGGGCATTATAAGGCTGATGGCTCGGGCTAGCCCAGCTGCAGGTTTTGTTCTGGGCATTATAAGGCTGGAGCAACCCCACTCCAGGAGCAGCAGGTTTATCAAGACAAAAGCAGTGCGTTCTGCTCTGTACCCCATGCATCTGGCTGACCATAAAAGTGTCCCCGAGCGTACAAAAGCTCTCTAGACTGCACAGAAACTTTTACCTTGGGCAGCCTCCCTCAGAGACCTGTGTCACACTGCGTGCATGGAGCCACTCGCACAAGCAAAGCCTGCCAAGGAGGTTACAGGGCTGATGTCACATGCCAGACAAGGCTAAATCTGAAGAAATAGTCTATAATTAAAATCATGCTTTTCAGTGCCAGAGCTGAGAGAAAAAGCTTTTCACGCTTATCCTCCCATCTCCACAGCCACGACTGCTCCGCACATCCCTCCCAGCACCTGCAGAAAGCCTTTGCTGCTGTTCTGTGTTGCCTCCCAGCAGTCAGCGGGGCTGGAGGCGTGGGCTTGGGTGGCCAGCGGCTCTGGGTGCCACGTTTCCCTGTGCCCCGTGCAATGTGCAGCTCGCAGCAACAAGTGTTTGCTCTCTGGACTCCCACAGCGACGCTGCCTATTCCCAAGCGCCACCTGACGGCATCATCTCCAGAAAGGGTTTGTTAGACAATATTTATACCGGCACAGCCACAGGAACCAGCTCCGGCACCAGGGAGGGTGGAAAAGGAAAATAGGGCCACTGGCTGAGAGCAGCCCTGGTCTGAGCACCCTGCCCCATGCCTGTCCCCAGGATGGGGCAGTCCAAAGCTGAGTTCGGCGAACACACGTGCCAGCTGCTCTCTTCTTCTCAAAACCGCAAAAGTTCTTCTCTACCCAGGAGGCAAGCAGATCCTGCTAGCCCTGCCTGGGGGATCCCCACAACTCCCCCCTTTTTAATTCTCCTTGACGTGCCTGAGAAAACAGCTCTGTGTTTATAAACATGAGACCGAACTACACAGAAATCCTGGGGGCAGCAAGCCCTGAACACCTCCCACACGGCGATGGGAGAGAAGTCACTTTCTTCTACCGCCAGACAAAGGATTTTTTCATGCTGGTGTCACCTCCACCTCCCTCTGCCTCCCCAGAGAGGTGCCACCCAGACATTTGTCGGGGGCCTTTCAGCTGCAATAGCCAAGCAGCAGGTCGGATACCCTCCCAGCCAAAAGGAGAGGGTGTCCCCCAGCACAGCAAACAACATCCCTGGCTTGCACGACCAGCGACAGTGCATTGAAGAGGCATCCTTCAGTCAGGCCTCTCTTCCTCTTCCTCCCCTCTCCCCAAACCAGTGCCTGTTCAGGGCAGGGGCCTTAGGCGAGATGAACACAGTGACCGCTCAGGGTTCTCCTTGAGTGTAAAGCCCCAGGAGCGGGGAGCTTAACTCTGCCGATGTCCCTGCTTCACTGCCTCCCTCCCTCCCCTTCCCTCCCTCCCCTGGGACCGCCGGGCACCTGATACTTGTCGGGGGAAAGGCACCCATTTGGGTGAGCCCCTGGCTGCATCCCGAGTGCCCGCGTGCTGAGCAGGGCAGTGCCTGGCTCCCCAAGGACGGTTCTTACCAGCTGGGATCCCTGCTCAGCATCTGGCACAAGCCAAACTGTCAGTGCCCTGGGTCCAGAGCCCATCAACCCCGCGGGTACCACCCGCTCTCTCCTGCCGCTCTCCCCAGGTCTCGCTTAGCCTTCGCTCCCGGCTTCGGCACACACGGGAACACTAAGACACCCAACATTAAGGCACCCAGATGGAGAGACTGCAGCAAAGTGTTTTGTGCTGGGAGGGATGGGGAGCGGACGCAGGGGGAGGGGAGGTGGCGGTGGTGGGAAGGGGAGATGAATCATTTCGAGGGAGCCAGATTTCCATATTCCCCCTGCTGGAAAATTAAAGTCTGCTCTGAGTTTGCATCCCAAATGTGATTGCTTTCGGATCCCTGCCTTGGAAGGCACGTACCTCTCTCAGCAGCCGGCCCTGCCAGGATCAGTGTCCATGCTGTCTACCTGTCAGCAGGCTCTTCCTTCTGTTCACGCTGAGCATCATATTTTCTTTGAACACCGAGGTAGTTAAAAGCTGCAACTTAAGGACTCGAGGGGGGGTGGAGGTGGACGGACTCACTGAGCATGAAAAGCAGCTATTGGCTCTGCCTCTCCGGCTGCTCTGCCACTGGGTTGGGCTGAACATGTGTCATCCTTCCCCTCCGTTCCCCTTATTTCCCCATCACTGTCCTTCCCCGCTCAGTGCCGGGAAGGCGGGGGAAGGAGGCGAGTTATTGCCAGGTTATGAACCCCCCCGCGGCAGCGCACATCGCACCTGCCCCCTCACGGGGCCGCTCGGGCAGATGCAAACGCTGCTCGAGACGCCCCGCTCCCTCCCCGTGCCGCATGGCATATGGTGCGTGATTTTTAATTTCCTCGGGACGCTGGTTCGTATGGCGACTGGCAGGTTTCTCATCGCGCTTTAGCAGGCCTTTGATTAACCCCCGGTAGATCCTTACGTGCCAACTGTCCGTATGGGCTGAACAAAGCACTTCCCGATTCCACCGCTCCCTACTTCCTTGTCATTACCGGGGAGCCCCAGCCAGGACAGTGAGTTCGGCGTCCTGCCTTTAAAGCTGCCTCTCCCCACATTATGGCATGTGTGATCTGTTGCTGGGAAGAGGAGCCTGGCTATAATCTTCAAGGATTTACCTGTTTACCTGTTACACATCAGCCCCGTGCAGGGTCGATCTTGCCAAGTGAAATAGCTGAACATTTAAATCAGTGGCAACGCAAGA
Organism: Balaeniceps rex; assembly: GCA_013401315.1. Classification (NCBI taxonomy): domain Eukaryota; kingdom Metazoa; phylum Chordata; class Aves; order Pelecaniformes; family Balaenicipitidae; genus Balaeniceps; species Balaeniceps rex. The sequence goes on along the minus strand of VYZW01032327.1, from coordinate 221,939 downwards.
ATCCAGCTTTTCTGCGGGGCTGCTCTCTCAGGCTCTCTGCAAACACAGGTGGAGTCGCTGAGTTTCACTTTGGTCCTGCTGGGAAAGCTTCCTCTCCAACCCCAGCCACTTTTCTTGCAAAATTCGAGGTCCTTAATAGCACAAGAAATTAGCCCACCCCTTTGACAAATCCCTGCGTGATTACAAGGAGCCACGCTGTGTCTCTTGGGTAACAGACACCATTTCCAACAACATATATTGTGCTTGCAGATCAGCCGCAGGTTTGTTCACTCTTCTGCATTAATTACTGGTTCCTCATGGGAATAGCTTTCACTCTGCCGACTGTTCAAACTGAGACTGGGTTGGGGATTGTGTGTTTGAGCACAAATGGGCAACGAGCAGCCTGGCTGTCTCTTCCGCTGAAAGGTTTCTAATACGTGCAGCGTTGGCTGTGACAGCAGGAGTGTCACTGCTTTAACCCCATCTTGTATCAGCAAGGCCCTATCGCTTCTGCGCGTGGTCCTCAGTGCAGAGGCAGCACGGAGAACAGGGAGCCCCTCGCCTGGTGGGTTGTGGTCGATGAACGATTGTGGAGAAGCAGCTGCTGCCTCGGTGAGGATGTGCGTGTGCTTCCCACCTCTAATCCAGCTCTGCCGTCTCACTGCGGCATCGCCGTGGCACTCTGGTCCTCTTGCTGGCATTAGAGGGAACAATCACGTTGCGTTTTGCACGTAAGAAGCATGGCAAATGGATTTGCCACCTCCATGGACTTTGTTTTTTAACAAAAGCAAAAACTACTAAAATTGTAATCACTTTACGCTGCTGCTGTTACAAAACAAAGCTGAGTATCGCTCATGCCTAGCAAACACTGAATCATTCACCTTTGTTCAGGCAAAGAGGGGATCGTTAGGACAGCAGATGCCATCGGGGAAATCCTTCTATTTGTTTTGTTCTTCAGTAAATCCCGAAGCTGCAAGAGCATCCCATTAGCTGTGTGGGAACTAAGGACTTTGATATTTGTTTGATGTACAGGATGAAGATTTTGGCAGCACCTCTGGACCTGACATGCTGCTTCCTGGAGTTAAAGACCTTGGTGCCCTGGCTAGAGGCAAACCTCCAAGAACAGGTAAAGCTGCGGACAAACAGGCATTTCTGATGCTGCTCGTGAGGGGCAGATCACATTAGGACAGCACTTGGATGAACAGTATGGCGAGTTCCTGCACAATTGCAGTATAGTGCAAGAAATCTGATACGCGATTGGTAATACGGTTAGACGGTGTTTGCTGCTGGACAGGCACAGTCGAGCAATGCATCCCCCGCTGCAGGAATTTTACAGCCCTGCAAGCTACAGGAGAGTTGCAGCTCAGCTGTAGTTTAATGTTGAGAAAACTGTTTGTAAAAGAGTAGTTGCATCCTCTACAATACACATACTGAGTTGGATTTCTATAGCACTTGCTGAGCTCCACAGAGGGCAGAAACGAGGGATAGTTATCCATCCTTGGGGATGTTCTTACAAAGGCCCACCTAGTTCCTGTAGCAGCATGTGGGGGAACGCTCTGCCAGGTTTTTAAGTGTTTTTCCAAAATCCACCTGCTAGCGGGCACCAGGACGAGAGGCTGTTTATGGGAGAAATGAGATGTCGCCTGAGAATTGCAAGAGAGGGCTCATTTGTTTTAAAAACATTTAATATGCAGTGTAGCAGTTGTGGTCCAGAAGAAAACCGCCGATGTGTCACCCTGATCCTGTGCAATAACCAGCCAAAACCTGTGTGTCCTAGAGGGAAATCTGTGTGCTAGCTGATGTTTTTTTTCCTGGAGCATTAAAGCCCAGGTAGCTCCCACAGCGGAGCAGAAGTGACTTGCCCAGTGTTTCAGAAGGTGCTGGTGGCAGAAGCGGGATGGGGACCCACACAGGGGTGTGATCCTCCCTCCCTGCAGCGTTTCCCATGGGCCAGGGAAGATTGCATGGTGAAGCCCTGAATGTCGCAAGGTGCCCGGCACTTCACACCATGCGCTCGAGGCTTTTCCACTCCTTCCCCACCCCACCTGCCTGCACAGGCAGATTTTGGAGGGGAACCAGGAGTGGCGATCTCCGGGCAGAACGGGTTCCGCAGCTCCAGCACCTCAGGTGGAGCTTTTGCAAGCACTTGTGTGCCTGCGTGTGCACGCACGTGGGCTGGGAGGACGGTGTTTTAACAGACCGTGGGCTGCTTTAACTCCTCCTCAGCCCTGCAGCAGCAAGGGCAGCCCTGGAGAAGTCCGTGCTTATCCTATGGGATACACCAGTGCTGGTCCCTGCGTGCTGGGAAGCCTGGGCTCCGCTGCCTGCTCCCTGGCTGGTGTGTGCATCACTGACAGCGTGGTCTGTGCTGCCGGCAGCACCCAGGCGGTGCCAGGGCTGAGCAGAGGCACTGGATACCCCAGTTCAGCCTGGGTGAAGGCAACAGAGCAAGCAGAAAGGGTGGCATGACCTTGTTTCTGTCTGTCTCAGCTGGGTTGCATGGGTGCAGCCTGGCATTTCCCAGCCAGTCATTTCTCCAGAGGGCCACGAGGTGGAAGCATTTTCCAAAAACTCCTGCGATGACCTCGGAGCTTGGGGGCAACCTGCCTCTGAATTGAGCACGGGCGACAGGACAGACAAGGAGCTGAGGTGTGGCTATGTCAAGGAGAAAAGAGCTGAGAAGGGATCAAGTAGGGGCACAGGTCACAAGCGTAAAAGCGCCTTCTCCAGGAAAAGGCTCCTGCAACTATCCATGATGTTAGCTGCCACTACCCAGGGAAAAATGTCTTGTATTCTGCACCTCAGAGGCAGAAATGCAGGAGCATGCACTGCACAGGGCCATGCACCATGCTCTGGACCCCCCACGCTTGCTGCATGCAGATGGTCTGCCCGGTAGTCATTTGTGTGTAACTCCTGGACCCCAGATGCTGAACGCAGACATCCGGGAGAGATGACCAGGTTCCTCTTTTTCCTCCTCTAAACAAAACTCCTGGACACCTGAATTTGTGGCAGCTCTGTGCAGCCGACTCCCTACTCCCTTTCACAGGAGGGCCAACATAGATATCCAGGTGCCCATCTGCCTGCCTCTCCACGCACCACGTCCTGCTGCTCAGAGCCAGCAAATCCAACCAGCATCCCCCTGGGCTGCAAGCTTTGCTTCCTCTCTGCTTCCCAGCCCCAGGGAGGCAGCACGGACAGGACCTGCCTCTGCCTGCTTGGGAGGGCCACCGCTTTCATGTGAGCTCAGCAATGGCCAGGTAACACAGCCAGGAGCAGGGCTTGCCACCTGGCACGGCGTCGCGCTAAGCCCTTATTCATCACACTTGACATGGGCTCGGGGTGCTGAATCACGGCCGATCAGCTGTGCCTTATCTAGCTCGGTGAGCAGACAGCTGCTCCATCCCGCTCAGCCCTCCCGGATGGGCAGGAATCACTGGCACGCTGCTGAACACCAGGACCAGCCTGCCAGGAGGTTGTCTCAGCACATGGGAGACACCGGCTGGTGCTTTCCCGGCCAGGAGATCTTGGCTGCTGTCAGCCAGGGTCCGGCACAAAGCAGGTTGGGGACAGAGCCCCCGTAAATGTCATTCCTTATGGCCATCAGCCTATGCAACAACACTCCACTCTCCTGCAAAACCTCAGTGCATGTGCTGAAAGCACACCTTCCCCTGAAATATTTTATAAGTGAGGCACGGAGATGACAAAGGACTTAGCAGCAGTGAAACAGCACTGAGATTTGCCTCTTGTAGAGGGCTCCTGTTGGGTGCTGTGCACTGCCACATGATTCTATTGACCTTGGGCAAGCCCCTTCACCTCTTCTCCACTTGTGACACTGGAGTTGGACATTTCCTTGTTAGCTGTGGGTGTGGAGGGGTTAAATATGATAAAAACCAGGGAGGAGATCATATATAAAGCCAGCTAAATGAGTACTGCACTCCTTTGACAGATGATCCCACAGTGAGGAGGTGCTTGGCTTCCAGATGTTTTGGGGGGTCTTATAAGCAGCACCAGCTTCTAGGCAGGACCCACATTCCTTGGCTGGCCCTGTTCCACCCCAGCTCCAGAGCAGAGAAGTAGTTTGGTCCAGCATCCCTGTATGTGACAGAATAAATGTGCAGAGTCCAGCTCGGTATGCAAAAATGCCTTGACATTTAGCCTTCCCTTGTGTTTGTTTAATAAGTAAACAGCTAAAAATAAGTTGGTTATACCCAAGGGGCTTTTGAGTAGTACAAAACCAAGAGAGTGAAGGCTGGATGCTGGGTAACAGAACTGGTATTTTCCTCTCACTCTCAGTTCTGCATCAAAGTAGTTTTATGGACTGACTTTATTCCTGACTTGAATCAGCATGAGCACAAGGAGAATCAGCCTCAGCATCTGCAAATGCAGACCTCTTCTGTGGTGCTAACTGATTTAATCTGTGAGTAGATTTATCCAGAACAGTCCTGCCTCAAACCTGTATTTCACTTTTTTTTTTTTTTTCTCGGAAGTGCCTTACTTAGTCAAAAGTAGTGGCATCAGTGGCTGGCCTACAGGAGTGGCTGTGCTGGCAGGTGGTGGTCAGTGCTGGATCTCTCCAAGGCACGGCACAGGCAAAGGAAAGAGCAAAGCGCAGCACCAGGGTTGCTCTGATTTCTGAAACCTCCTGAGGGTTGCGCTGGCAGTGCACCCTTACGGGGTCACGCAGGTACCATCCCATCCGCCACTTCCAGCCCACCTCATCTGGCAGAGCTTGCATGAGATGTGATGTGGGGTCCTTTGAAGTCCTGCTGTGAGATGTCTTGGATGCTGCTGGAGCCCAGAGAGAGGTGGTCTCTTTGCCTGTATTGCAGGCCTTTAAATGACCAAGTGCAGCCTCCAGTCCTAGGGCATCCTGCTCTGGTTCAGAGTGTCTAGATTGTATGAAGCACCATGACTGGATGAGCGTCCAGAGTCCTTTTTCTCAGCTTCAGGATTTGGAAAGGCTTCTGGTCAAGTTATTTGATACACAGGGTTGGTACGCAATGGAACGACCGCATGCTTTACCCCAGAGCTAGAAATGACTGCAAAGGCAGTGTTTCCCTACAGCTACAAGGAGAGCATCAACGGTCCTGGGAGCCCTTTAGTGATGCTGTGGATGGGATGCTGAGGTGAGGAGCCCTGGCTCCCAAGCGTGCTGTGCAGCCACCAGGGATTTCACTATTCTGTGGAGGCTCAGCACGCAGAAAACTAGACCAGCCGAGGGCAGGATCAGGCTGAGACCCATGGAGCATGCTGGGCTGCAGCTGTCCCATCCACAGAGCACTCAGCATCTGTCAGAATGAATCTTGAGCCTCTTCCAGCCAGAAGAAGTCGGCGAGAAAGTTTCTCTGCTCTGCAGCCTGTCAGGGAAGACGATTTCAGTCTGTGCTTATAGCAGGTGTGCAGCATGTGAGCAGAAGAGGAGACTCAACATGCCATTAGAGCACTTACTGGCTGGGGAATTACAGTGCTAATGAAATAATAGGTGCATTCAGCTAGGAAGAGGCTTGTGCTGTAGATTCTCCCCAGATGCTGCCTTGCAGGGAGCTGCCTGCCATCAGCCCGCTGGTGGTTTTCTCCTGAGCAGATGCCTCAGCACCAGTTAAAGCAAGTTCTGGGCTGCACCCTGAAAGCCCTTCCCCGGTGGGGGAAGGCAGCCCATCTCCCCTCCCTGCACAGGCTGGAGCAGGACCTGTGCTGTGCCTGCACAGTGCTGTATGCCATCCCTGGGATGCCTAGGGTTTTCCCTGGGGTCAGGCTGTTGTGCAAGGCTTTGCCACCGAGTCTCACTTCCAGGAATTTCTCTCTGCCCATCATAACCTTTGCAGCTGATGCACATATGTTTGCTAGCTGGGAAGGAGAGGGCAAGGTCCTTGTCTGCCCTCGTGTGCCAGCCAGTTTTGTTTTCGCCCAGGGGTGAAGCAGCACAGAGCAGCGTGCAAATATTTATTGTGGAGGCAGAAGACTGGAGCAGTGTGGTATTCAAGTGCAGGTTTCCCTAAAACCTGCTGAGCTGAAGACAGGAGCTGACACTGAGGTGCATGGACCTGCAGGAGCTGACACAGCCCCTCAGGGGCGGCAAGGAAGAGGGAGCCCGGGGCTCCTGCGGTGCCACCGGTGCCTTGTCACTGACCACGCTGTGGTTCACACCCCATGACCACGGTGTTTGTGGCTGCCCTCCCAGCAGCCCCCGGCACCCAGCTGGGAGTCTTTGGGGGATGTTGTCGCTGCGACACACTGCCCCGGCCGTTCCCCCTCTGATCACGGGAGCTGTCATCCTCCTGACTTGCCTAAGAGGGAAGGACTTGCTCACAGTAAGTGGCAGCTGTGTATGAGATTTTCCTCTTTTCAGCTAACTCTGCTGCCATCTGCTCCAATTCCCTAATTCAGCAGAGGTGGGGGATGTCAGACTGGTTAGCAGGCGGTGTGGGGTGAACATCAGTTCCAGCAGCCTTGATAGACCCGTGTGGGCTGGAGAGGCTCCCAGACACTGCGAGTTCGGCTGGCACAAGCACCGGCATATGTGTGAAGGTGGGACTGCGCCTACTCCACTCCCAGCTAAGCCAAGCATCTTTCCTGGGCATATCCGTACCACTCCTGCCCTCTCAGGGATGCTTTGCTCTGTGCCCCACCCTGCGTGCATCCAGCACTGCAGTTCAAGACCTTTCTTGGCTCTCTTTTTTGGAAATGTTCTCGCATTTATCATCCCTCTAACACCCGCTGAAGTTTCTGCCTGCACTGATGGGAAGCCAAAGCTGCGTTGGATTCCTCATTTGGGCTGAAAATAGCTAACAGACTGTGAGGCAGGCAGCAAATCCTGGCTTAGCATCCCGAGGCTGTCATAGTCAGCAGTGAGGGAGTCCCTTTCTGGTACCACCCAAGCTGTTCTTGCTGAATAGTGCCAGCCTGCTGCCATGGCTCCTCCCTTTCCATCCATCCATCCATCCATGCCTGTGGCCAAAGGCTCAGAAGAGTCCTTATTATTCTCCAGCCAGACCTCCTGCACTGCCTAGGCCAAAGGATTGCATCCTGCTAATAGGGGTCTTACTGGTTTGGGCTGGAAAACCCCGTCTGATGCTCTGTTCTTAATCACTGGGTATTTCTTGGTCTTGGTCCAAGTAGGGACTCTCACTTTCTGTTGGCAGGAAAGCACCAGACACTTTACTGGTGTTTCTGGTGTGCGCTAGCATTTGATCTGTTAGGTTTGTCCAGGCACTTAAAAAGTACCTACAGTACTTTAACCCCAGTGCTCCTTGCTCCCAAGAGGAAGCAGAGATTTAAGCCCTTGGTGCACTTACTCACCTCTTTCCAGTAGAGAGGACTGACTGTTCAGCCTACAGCTCACCCCGTGAACTGCCTTGGAAAGGGGAAGCTTGTCAGTGAGTCAGTGGGAGAGAGATGGATTGTTCTCTAAAAAAAATAACTTATCTCCTCCCCGTACTTGCTTCATACAGGGTGATGAGGGACAAGGTCCGCTCACAGGAGCAAACTCCTTCAGGGACGGCGTTCGGTTACTTTTGAACTGCAGCACTGGCGCCTGGGCTCCTCTCTGCAGAGCTGAGATGCTTTAACCCCTGTGAAGCAACTGCTAAACCCCCCTGGAAGCCTTCAAGCAGAGCAGTCTTGCTCGGTCTCTCCAGGTCCCATGGCTGGGTGAAGATCAGTGTTGTTAGGGAGTGTCAGCCCTGGTTCTGCATGCCAGCCTTACCTTTGCATTGAGGCTTCCTCTCTCTGCTGTGTAACAGGGAGGAGGGTGACACAGCCCTCAGTGAAATGCCAAAACCAAAGGCCAAACTCACCTTCCAGTGATACCGCTGGCAGGGCAACGGATGCTTTTGTTCTAGAGCTACTTGCTGGGGGAGAAGTTTTGGTATCCGTCGTACTCTGTGCATTTTTCTAGCTTTGCCTGTTGTGCTGCTGGAGTTTTGCACGCTTACAGTAGGATCGTGGAGGAAATACTTTGTGCATAATTTTTACTTTTTTAATAATTTGGCAGCTTCTGGTTGCTAAGTGCATGAATGTCTGGCATGGATTGGTGGATCTGTTGTTATGGTGATGCTCCATGGGCAAAATTAAGAGGAGATGCTGCTGGATTCACCAGTTTGCAATTGGCCTGATGGTTGCCATGGTCAGCCGTGTTTTGGCCAACTGTACTTAGTGGATGGTGACTTTATTTTGCATGCAGCACGTTGACTTATGCAGTGATTTACACTGAGTTTAGTTTCAGGGTGATTGGTGTTCACAGGGAGCCAATTCTTGTGTGGGACAAGAGTAGATTGCAGTTCCTCTGGGCTCAGTTACGAACGTTGTTAGAGACCTGCAGCGGGACCTTGAGGAACTCCCTCAGCTCTGGGAACAAGCACGAGTCTGCATTAACAAGGATGTCTGAACTTGTCTCCATTTCTCCTGCTCCTCAGTTCACCTGCCTGTAAAATGGGAATAACAATATTCCTTTCGTCTTGCCCATTTACATTTTCAGAGTCAGTGGAGTTGCAGATGCCCAACAGAGATGTAACTTGTGTGGGGTGCTGTTAAATGGGGGTAACCTACAGCCATTGCACCCTTGTTAGCACCATGCACAGTCACAGTCACACGCTGAGCCTTGTGATGCAGCAGCAGCCACCCTCCCAGTGACAGCGGTGCGTGCATTTGGCCTCTCCAGCACTTGGTATGAGCAGATCCTGGCATGCCAGGCTGGGCAGTTAAATGTGGGGCCCATTTGCCAGTTTTCCTTGACTTAGCAGCCAGCCTTTAAACTAAAGCACTCTGATTGTTGCTGAAATGCAGCGCTGGTCTCCGGGCAATGATTTCCACATGCCTGCACGTGCACAAGGGAGAACTGTCCACGGGCAGGGGAGGCATTGAACACATTTTTCTTTCCATGACTCGGTGCCTGCTTTACTATTGAATGTCAGGGCAGCGGGGAAGGGAACTGCTGCCTGGATGCAGTGACTGTAAAATATTCCCTGCAGACCTACACGCAGCCGCTTGCCTTGGAGCAGCACACATGCATGCCCATGTGAGTTTAGTAGCGGAGAAAACGTGCCTGTGAGCTGCTGGGGATCTGGAGGGATCTGCAACTGCTCAGGGGAATGAGGCCAGAGGAGCTGCAGGAAGAAAGCAGCTGAAACCCCTCTGGAGCTGACCTGCGTTTCCTCGAGAAGTCAGACACATTCATGTTGCTGCCGTTTCTCTAATACTCCAGTCTAGGCTGTCAGGTTTAATACACTTCCTGTATTTACTGAGATTGCCAGGACTCTTATGTGAGAGCGCTGGGTTGCAGATTGGAGCTCTGGACTTCTCTCTAGGGAGACAGTGATGCCTACCGGGTAGAGCACTGTTCGGAGGCTGTATCTTTAACTGGCTCTTACTGGGCCTGACGCTTCGCTGCTTAGCGTGTTTTGACATTTTTGCTCCATTCGGCTCACTGCTAAGCACATCCAAATGACTCCGGCTTAGGCTTTGACTGCAGCCCCCCCAGTCTGGAGACCGCGTAGGTGAGCTCCTGCCTCTCTGCAGGGTGCTGCACAGGGCACATGCAGTGGGACAGGCGGGCAGGGCTGCCCCCCAGCCAGGGGAGGGGTATTAATTGGGGGCTAGCAGCTTACTGCAGAAATGATGTGTCCTTACACCTCTCTGCAAAGGATGCTTTGCACTGTGATGACAAAGGACAGGCTGCTCCCTTCCACTTCTATGCATTTGGAGACTGCTATCACCTCTGCCCAGCTTTTTGCCCTCGAGGCTAAACAGCCTGAACTGCCTTGGTCTCCTCCTAAGGCAGGTCTGCCAGCCCTCTGGCTGTCCCCCCCAAAGCTGCCCTGGGCACTCTCCCTCCTCTCTCCCTAAGCTGGCGCCCAGGGCTGGATGGAGTGTCCCTGCCGGGGCCTCAGCAAGTGAGGGAGGACCGGAAGGATTTAATGCATCTGGCCAGGAGCCACGCAGGGAGCATGTCTGGGCCAGGGCGCAGTTTTACAAGACAGGCACTGCCTGGGCTCTAGCTCCATGTCCGTCCATGCACTGCTCCAGTAGCCCCATCCCTGGACAGGTTTGCACAGGAACAAGGGGTGCACAGCAGCATCTCACACCCTGTGCTTGCCCTTGCATCAGCCATGGGGCTGGGACTGCTCCCCCCACCACCCCGAGCCTGTGCTGACCCCTCAGCATCCCACGGTCCCTCTCTCACATCTCTGCAGTGGTGTTTGCTGACAAGGAAGGTTCTGGAGAGGAGCAGCCCTAGCAAACCCCTTGGGTCTGTGATTAAAATGCTGCTCAGGATGCTGCAGCCTTCCCTGCCGCTCCTGAAAATCACTCCAGCCTGCATGCCGCTTGCAGCCTGTGAAACAGAGGCACCATTTTCCCCTGCCCAGCTCAGCAGCTCTGGCTGTTGTGTTTCTGGGGGTGGCTTTTCAGGAGGGGTGAAGAGGACGCATGATCTCCTGGCGTCCAGTGGAAACAGGATTGCTTCTACCTGGAGGAAGTCCTAGGACTGTGCCAATGGCACAAACAGCTCAGAGCCATCATCCCGGGTTATATGCATCACAGCCCTGCTCAGTTACAGTGCCCAGCCAGCCATGCCCCTTTGGATAGAGGCAGACATGAGCATGCAAGTCTCTGTCAGGCCTGACTCTCTGCTTGCCGCAGCCCTCCCTCCTTCACCCCCCCCCTCTTTCCTCTCTTCAGCCGAATGCGCAGCTGGGCTGAGGTGCTGTTTGCAGGAAGGTGACAGCAGATGGGCCCGGGGTGAGGAAGCACAGCCTGTGTATCTTCAAAAGATGCAATTTATATCAAAAGGGAGAACAGCTGTGGGCCACAACCCAGCACTCCCCAGGCTGCACCAGGTTAGGGACACCCTAGGAATTGCCTAACTGGAGGAGGAGGAGAAGGATTTGCTGAGCAAAGTCTCCCCCATCACGAGCTGAGGTGATCACAACATGGACTTACACAAAGTCTTGTAGTTTCCCAGCCAGATCCATTTTTTTATTAAATACTCCTAACTACAGTGAGCCCATTTTCACACCTGATTTCCCCTGGAACTCCATGGGGCTATGTGATTTCACTGTGACAATACAAAAGGGAAAAAAACAACCCCAGAACCCAAAGTAATTTCAGGAAAAAAATCACAAAAAGCAAGCACGCCTGCCTTTTGCTCAGCCATTAAGTTGGCATGTTTGAAAAACGCCCTGCAGGGCCTTGCAAATGCACTGCTCAGTATTGTAGAGGCATCCGCTGGTGGGTGCCAAGTTCAACACCAGCGACCTCAGCCCATGTTGCCCTTCACAGAGCACACATTAAGGGACAGTTTGCTTTGGGCTATTATTGGTGGAACGGACCCAGCCCCATTACACAGTGTAGAGTCTCATTAGTACCACGTCAGTCTGCCAGGGAGATGTACTGTGGTCTTGTCCCACATGCTGGCGAACATCCATCACACCGTAATGCGGCTCCTCTCCCATCCAGTCTTTGAACACGCATGTCTAGGACTCCCTGCTGGCTGCAGCAGCTGGGTGCTCTCCGTCTCCACATCCTCCTCCTAAAGCCATCCCTGTCAGGCTTTCAGCAATCCCTTCCTTGGCATGTTGATTGTTGTAATTTATGTTTATGAGGAATGTTACGCACCCATAAGCAGCTTGTGTGACACAGCCACTGAGCTCGTGCCTCTGTCCACTAATTGCTTATAACATTCTTGCCGCTTGCACATCGCTCTTTCTCTTAGAGGTGGTTTCTCTGCCCATCTCCAGTTTGGGGGCTTCCTCTCCCTAAGTAGCCGTAGCGTTTGCTGGGACTCTCCCTTGCTTTCTGTTTTAAAATGGACTTACAGTGCCAGGTGGTCTCATAGCTGTGGTATGGACTATGTCGCAGCAGTTGTTATGCCGAGGGCTGCACTGTGCTGGGAACGGCACGTGTTGGAGACATCTCCCCTTTAAATAGAGGGGATGGGTGAGGATGGAAATCAGAGGCATTCCAGAGCCTGGCTGGACCGCTGGGCTGCGGAAAATGTGCCAGTTTCTGCAGCCAGTGGTATAAAGGGAGCGTGATGGCTAACGTCACACGGAGCTGCCACTGACTTTGCAGCCCACATGACCAGGTACTCATTGACCAGGGGTTAAGGGAGGGCAGTCATTCATGCGAGCCGAGAGCCAGCCTGCACATCGTGCCTCTGGGTCTTATCCTTTGCTGCTCCTCCCCAAGCCCTGCAGAGCAAAGGATTCAAATCCCCGTGATGCAGGTGAGAAGCAGGCTGCTCAGGGCAGTGAGAAACAAGCTGCTCGCCCTGTGTCACAGAGGACTGGGTCTTACCCCTGCTGCAAAGTCATCATGCCCCAACTGGGGCAACGTGCCTTAAGTTTGAACTCCACATCTGCTTCTGGAGGGGCAGTTCCAGTTCAGAGCCCATTTGTTCAGCCCTGTGTGCTCAGGCGAGTCTTAGCTCACATGCTCACTAGACTGAAGAGCTGGTGTCGAATGTTTTACCACTCACAGAGCAGACAAGCGTTACTACGGGCTTCAGGTCTTGGCTGGGTGTTGCCATGGGACAGGCTAAAGTGCACAAAGAAAATGGAGTCTGGTAAAACATCCCTTTTCTCCATGGGGGCTCAGCTTTTATGATTCTGCAATACCATCTGTGAACCACTTCCCTGTTCCTCGAAGTGTCTCCCAGCAAACTTGATGGTTCTAATATAAGAAATGAGAGTCAGCAAGTCCCCCAAGACTCCCACGTTCAAAAAGGAAAAGGGAAAAAGGAGTTCTGTCAGCAGCAGAACTAAGGAAGCCCGCGTTTCTGGACAGTCTTCCTTGTGGAATCTTAGGTGTCTGGAAAGGAGAAGATCCTATATGCTTCCCTGTGGCAGGATTTCCCCCCAGAGAGCTTGTGCCTCCTTTCCTCCTCCTCACCAGCTCTGCTGTGTCCTCTGGGTTCCTGCTCTCCAAACTCTGTGTAAACGGATTTTGTTCCTTCCCTGCCCCTGTGTCCTGCTGGCATCCCTCTGCCTTTCCCCGCCACGTTAAACCTCCTGCACATCCCCCAGATTTAGGCATAATACCCACTAATTACAAAAATGCTACTGACAGACAGGATGGTCTGTAGAGGGAAGGCGAGGATTAATATAGCTGGGAATATAAGAAATTAATTAGTTTCAGACAGACAATGTTGGCACCTCCAGTCAGCCTGATTTATTTCCATGGCTGGTCTATTTTTGGCACTGAGAATGTTTGGCTAAATATAAGACAATAAATAGCTGGAATGGAGGGTGAAGCTGCTGCTAAATACATAACCCCACTGGAGTGACAGAGGTCGAAATTTCCGAGGCTGCCCAAGGGACACAGGCAGCCCACGGTCCCTGCCGGGTCCCGAGTGTGCCCCGATTTCAGGGGCTGCCCTGGCTCACGGGCCGGGACCCCCCAGGACGAGTAGGAAGAGCTACAGGAGGGAACTCCCCTGACTCGTGTGCGGGGCTGGGATCCGTGCGTGGGGTGTGTGTGTGTGTGCGTGTGCGCGGCTCCCCAGCCTGCAGCGCAGCGCAGCTCCGCGCCGTGCAGCCAGCGCAGGACCGGCTCCTGCCCGCAGCGCTCTCGCCCGTCCCGGCGCAACCCCGGGCCGGCTGCGAGGACAGCGGGGCCGAGCGGGCTCCTTATCCCGGAGCTGCGGCGGGGAGGAGCCAGCGCCGCACCGAGCGAAGCGCCGGCACCGCGCCGGGTCCCGCACCAGTACAGCACCCGCACCGGCACCGCTTCTGCTCCGACTCCAGCACCGGCACCGCTCCGGCTCCAGCACCGCACCGGCACTGGCACCGTTCCAGCCCCTCTCCGGCACCGGCACCGCTTCTGCTCCAGCACCGGCAGCGGCACCGCTCCCGACCTTCTCCGGCACCGGGCGTGGCGGCGGCAGCAGGAAGGAGGAAGGAGGGAGAGCGACCTGCTCGGCGGCCGGTGAGTGCCGGGTTGAACCCCGCGGCGGGCTGGGGGTCCCCCTGCCCTCCCCTCCCGCAGCCCCGCCGGCCGGGCAGCGCTTGGTCGGGGGCTGTCGCTGGGACTGTTTGGGCAGAAAGTGCTAGGGGAGGGAATAGCTAAAGTTGGAGATGCGGTGAGGGAGGGTTCAGCTCTATACCGAATGCAGCAAGAATTTCTACCTGTCTTCCCTGGTGGAGGAGATCCCTGTGCACGTTTTGGTCCTAAACGTGGTTTAGGGAGCCCTGGTCAACCCTTCACTCACTATCGACTTCTCCAACATGCACTGTTTGGTAAACACCCCTGGCATGGGTCCCTCTGTGAAGGACCTGGGGGGGACCCTTCTGTCTCCAGTGTGAGAGTTTCCAGGGGGACTTGCAGGGGGGCTGACACCCAGGGTCTGTCTGGTGGGTTTCCCTGCCCAGGCTGGAGTCCTGCTGCTGGCTGGCCGGCAGCGTGGCATTCTCCTTGGACTGCATTTTTTTGTGGCTGTCGGTATCAGCTGCATCTCTCCAACATGTCTGTTGCTGTGACAAATTCCCAGGGGCGTGGAGAACTTGCCCCCAGAATGCCTGTCCCCCTCCTTGCTGGCAAGGAGCTCCCCAGACAAGATCGTGGGTTGAGAGCTGGTCTCCCTGCCATGCCAAGCACTAGGTCCTGTAAAGTCAGGCTTTGATAAACTGGCTCTTCTCTTCATGAAAACAAACTGGAACAAGGATGCTGGCCGGTGGGCACAATGGTGGCATTAGCTCTGAAAAGAAGAAAGCATCAGGGTCAGGCCTGGGGCTGCTGGCATTGGGTTTTTTGTGCTCTGCATCAACCAAATGAATGGTGCGATGTGATGTGTGCGTGCTGGGGGTTGGAGAAAGCGCCTGAAGGGGAAGCACTTTGAACAAGCGGCAGGCAGAAACTTAGTGCCTCCGGATGAGATTTGTGAAAGGGCAAGTGCCTTCGGACAGGACCCTTTTCCTGCAAGGAAATAGGATTAATTTCCTCCTCAGTGGTAATGGGGCAGCATGTAGATCTGCAACATGTGCTAACACACAGAGCTGAAATGTGGTAAATGCAAGCAGAGTCTTGTTTTCCAGCCTCACAGGGCATTGACAAGGGCATCTGGGTCACCCCATCTGTGGAGAGGCCATGAAAACCAGTTCCCACAATCCTGAAAAGATTCCCTTGATGCAAACACCAGGCCATTAGATAACTGGTCAGTTAAGTGTCAGCGGGAGCACATCAGTGGTGGCACACTGAGATCTCAAAGTGCATTTGTAGTCTAGAGCATCCTTTCCTCCCTGGAGAAGACACAAGAACATCGATTGGATGTGACATGTCCAAGAGCCTGATGCGAAGAAGGAACAGAGGCAGGAATAGAAGGAGGGCACCTGGTTCACCAGCTGGCATGAAACTTCATCTGTGTGTGTGTATGTGTGAGGCATCCAGCTCACAGTTTGCTGATTTCTAGGCTTTCCTTGTCGTGCCAGAAGACTTCTGTGCAAGTTTTGGTGCCCACTCCAGGCAGGACCACTTTTGATGGAAGGTTTTGCAGATTTCACAGATTTGTTTCCAAGAGCCCAGACTTCACTAATGCAGGAAAGCATTGGTACCGTGTCCAAATGAGGGCAATTAATAAATGAGTAGTGGAACAACCTCCCCAGCAATGGCTGGGAGTTCCTCCTCTCTTACCCTGCTTGGAAAAGAGAGGAAATTTTGTAACTCAAGAACAGGACTCTGGAGATCTGACCCTGTCCCTGGCCTTGCCATGGATTCTGTCTGACCTTGGACACATCACCATATCCCCATGTCTGAGTTCCCCCATCTGTTAACACTTGACCTTGCTTTGTTCTCAGAGGTTTTCTCCCTGAGATCTATAGAGCTTTGGGATGCTGGCAGAGATAGGCGTGGAAGCACTAAAATACTTGTTTCAATGCTGTGAAGGCCCCTTTCACTAAACAAGCACTCTTTGTGGTCCCTTGAATGGACCCTTCAGACAGGCTTCGCTGGCAAGCGAGTGACAAAGAGTGAAGTGATGGTGTCACATATTCCTACGTTACAGGTGACTGAAATGCAGCTGACGTGCCCGGCTGCTTTTTACTGGCTTCCAAATTAGCTGCTTTAAATCTTAGCTGCTGCATTTATTGCCATTGTTGCTGTCTTCTTTATCACAGTTAGGCACGGGCTGGGGTACAGCCCTGCTGTGCCAAGAGCACGGGTGCAGGAGGAGACAGTTTTTGCCTTCTGTTGCTGGCACTGTAGCTAGACAAGATAGATGAAGGCAGCTTCATTTTGCATATGGGAAAGTGGAGAGACAAAATGGCTTGCTCAAGGTGCTACAGGGAGCCTGTGGTAGCACAGGGAATTGAGTGTTGGTCTCCCAAGTCCATGAGGATCCCTCCGTTCCCTCTGTCCTTTGTGCTGCACCCTGCCACTTGCTGAGACAGAAACCTGCATAAGTACTTTCCATATGTTTTGTATGCATTAAAATATCCACGTTGCAGTTTCCACTGAGACCATCCCCTTGGTCTGGCCTTCTGGAAAGAAATGAATGTTTGGTCAACCCTTGTAAACCCTGAGACATTCCTCTGGCTTCCATACAGACCTGAGGTTTGGGCCAGGAGGTCTGAGAATCTCCAGAAAATCTGGGACACATGTTTGGAGTCATGTCCAAATAATAGTAAGAGTTTCCAGGAGGGTTTATACTCAGTAAGAGCCTCCCAAATTCTCCTTCTATGCTCAGGGAAATTGAGGAAAACTTAAAGCAGCTTCTCCAGGCAACAGGACAGGGGGTCTTGACTCTGGGGGACAGCTACAGAGTTCAGAAAAGATCCCAACCCAGCCTGGAGCGAGTCTCGCTCTGGGTAATTAGTGTACTGAAACCCTGAAGGCCAGCTCTGGTTGATGACATGGTCTCGGTTTGCATCTTCACAGGTAGAAAAACAATAAAAGGTCTCTATTTAAAAAGGCCCTTCAGCTGCTTTCAGCAAACTCTGTCCATGCAGAGGTTTGACCTGCTGGGTTTGCTTTTCTCTAAATTAACTTGCTTCTGCTGTTTGTAAAGGGAAGACTGATAGCAGAAAGCAACCTGTTGATTAATATAGATGCGAAAGCCCAGATTACGATCTGGTGAACAATTAACTTTGCAGAGTCGATCTGTAATCAGATGGAGCATCTTTTGCTCTCTCTTTACATTTCTAATCAAGGTTTCTTTTCAGGTAGCATTTTGCCTGCAGCCAATGTTGCTCATCTGCTGCTTGTTTGCTCAGTTGCTCACAATCTTAGCTCCTATCTTTGTCTAGCCAGCTTGGCTGGAAAAGAAGCTGGTGTGAAATTATTTTCAAGCCACAGAGCAGAGCTAGCAAGCCCTCCGAGATGGCTGGGGTTCATCTGTGCTTCTGACAGCACTGCAATCTCTCATCTCTCTTGTTCTTTCTTTGCCTCTGTCCTTTTGCGTGGCTTATTCTTGCTGTATCTGCAATCACAACTTGAGATCTGTATTCTCTTGCCTTCTGGGTTTCCTCGCTGTTTTAGGGATGAGCTCCAAGCCACCACAATTAAGGCTAGAGTTTTGCAGGCAGGCTAGGCACACCGCATTCCCACTGGGAAACGTCCACGTATCTTCAGCACAGCATGCCTGCCCACTGGGCTGATCTCTGCTGAAAATCTGACCATTTCTTTTCACACCTGAGCCGCAGCTGGGCTCTTGTTAAAATTCTCACTCGTGTGCTGAATGCTTAATGCACCACGGTTTTGAGTGTAGGCAGGACCTGCGGGAATACAGCGCATGAAGCAGAAGGATGCTCCAGGCTTTGGGGCACTTGCTTCAGAGAGTTGGATTCAGATGCCAGCACCAGCTCTTCTGGTTTTGTTTGTGGTTTTTCTGTGCTCCCATATTACATCAGGTACCGTCTCTGCCACGCCAGGGTGCTGGGAGGATAAATAACTCTAAAAGTGTTCACACTGTGGAACGGAGGGATGTTTGACCTGCTGTTTTCAAAGATGGATGCTCATTGCTTTTTGGGAACCGGGTTTCCCAGAGCAGCTCAGGCTGAGACATTTCAGAGCATCTCAGGCTGAGACATTTCAGAGCATCTCAGGCTGTGCACAGACAGCCTGGGTCTGACGCTGACCCGCTGTGAGCCTGGCCCTGTGTTCTGCTTCCCTTTTATCTTCCTTTGTGGATTTAAATCAGGGGCATTTTGAAGCAGGAACAATTTCTCATCAATGCCTTTTGCACAGCGAGTCCTCAATCTCTGGGGCCAGCAGGGCACTACCACAACAAAAATAATAAATTATCTGAGTAGCAAATTTCCGATACAGAGCTGTCAGTGCCTGGTACCAGTCACCTCTGCCAGCGTTGCAGGAACACATCAGAGCTGTTACTGCTTGTGATGCATGGAGGAGGAAGCAAACGGGATGGAGTGGTGTTGGGTTTACTGCCCTCTCGTTAGTGCGTGGGGAAGGGAAAGTGCGCAGCTTCTGTGTGCACCTGGAAGGAAGGGCGCTGCTAATGACGGCACTTCATTGCCAGTTAATGGTGCATTCAATCCAATTATTCTGTTGCTTTTTAATTTTGTTAATTACACCCAAACAATTCACCCTGGCACCACCCTTGAGCTAGTACTATCATCTTCCTTTATCAGGTGGGAAACTGAGGCAAGGAGCATATTCCTGGTGTTAGCAAGGTCCCATCACTGGTGGCACTGGCTCTCAAACCTGAGGTCTAATGCTCTCTCCAACACGTGCTGTTTTGTGCTGCTCCGTAGCGAACAGCCTGTCTCTCGCTGTGGACTGGGGTGACATGAATTTTATTTGTCTTTTGGGCACCCTTTCAGTTTTTGCTCCCGACCTGTCAGGCAGTAATGTTTTTATTACTGAAGACTTCTACATGAACCCTCTCCCCCTCCCTCTCTTTCTTCCCCAACCTCTGAAATGCTCAGCTATTTCCTTTAAAACAGCCCAAATGTCCCCAGCCAGGGTCTTTGGAGTGGCGCGGGGGGCTGTATTTGACCAGTTTCATGGGGTGCTGCTGTTGTTTTGGTGACTTTTAATCGAATTGCTAAATTAAAAAGGAGAGGCTGTTGAGCTGACCATAGACGCTGAAACCTCTGAAGAAATCAAAATGTGCCTTTTTTGGGAAGCAGAAACATTCCAAACGTTCCATTTATTTCTGCTATTTCTCTGTTTTGATTTAAATAGTTTATTTTTACTCGGTCTATTTAATTATTTGGTAAGTGTTAATATGCTGGTCACTCAGGGGTTATGATTCATGATCCCAGTTAGATTTAGCTGCAAACCCCCCCGCTGCTGCTTCTCCCTCGCACCCGCTTCTCCCCAGCACTGCCCACTCTTGAAGCCGTATCTTTTTTTAGTCGCTAAATCTGACAAGGTTTATGAACGGGAGCCTTAACTGCGCTTGTGAACATGCACATGCATATAAATTCATCGGTGGTGTTTTTTTTCTGTATTCCAGCATGGAACATCACCTGGAGCTTGGTTTTATGCCTTCTAGCATTACTTGAATTATTTGGTGGAAAGCCTCTTAGACTGGCAGCTTATGCACCGAGCCTGTGCTGGAGCAAATGCTGCTGATCTGTAGATACCCAAAGATGCAGCCAGGGACCTACAGGGATCTTCAGTAGCACTTCTTTTTGTTTGTTTGTTTGTTTTGGACTTTTAAAATCTGGTATGAAGAGTATAATAGCAGCTGAAGTGATCTCTCTTCCCCCGGAAAATGCATCCTCCTATTGCATCTGCCCATGTTGGTAAGGTTAAATTCCACTTTCTGCCTTTCTTTACCAGATGCTCAAGTGGTGTAAATCAGCATTGCTCTGCTGAAGGCAGTAGGCCCACAGCAGCACAAGACACGTCAATTTTGTCACCAGCCAAGGCTGTGAGTGTCACAAATCCTCTCTAGTTTTGTCGTAGGATCTCTCCTGTAATGTGTGCTTGTGTCATCTCTGCTGTCACCCAGATAACACAGAGAACTAGAAACTGCTACAAACTCATTTCCGTAGTACCAGCATCGCCGGTGACATGGCAGGGAGCCTGCTTCAGAAATTCAGAATCCAGTCCCGATCCAGCAGATCTGGGCAGCAGTGATCTATAAACAACGGGCCAAAGGAAACGGTGCTGCAGCAGTGGTTTGGAGGTAGGATCCAGGGCCAGATCCCCTGGACTCCTTTCCTGGCTGTGCCATTGACTTGCTGTTTGACCTTGGGTGAGTCCCATCCTGCCTCTGCGCTCCCGTGTTTCCTCTCTCTGTGCGGGGGATAATAGCCAAATGCACAGCTAGGCTGAGGTACGGTTGGTGTTAGTGAAATGCTTGGCTATCCTTGAAGGAGCAGTGATCACAGAAGGGCGAGGAACCGTTCCTGTGTTACTGTAGGCATAATAACCTTTCTGGCATCTGTTCTCCGTGCCTCAAATTGGAGCAGTGATTTAAGTGCAAGGGAGAAGCAGTAAGGAAAATCTGCATTCAGCCTAGAGCATAGATTGCTCCTTCTGCTACAGATATTTCTGAGGGTTGGTCAGCTTGTAATTATTAACTCATTACTGCACAGTAATCACTGTGCCACAGGAGACAGGAAGTATAGGCAGTTGGGAACAAACTGTATCTCACAAATCCCAGCCTTTTCTTATCTGTCCTTTGTATTTTGCCCATTGTGGTTGTATCTGACTTACAGCCCTGCCCATCAAGCTCTCAGAAAGGACATAACGAGTCAGCCTGTGGCTGGATACCTCTGTGCGCTGTTTGCTTTTCATGTTTGCAATTAGGGGACTGAAGGCCAGTGTTAGCCAGAACAGGGAACAGCTACATCCCGGACTGTGGCTGCCAGGAGGACCTCTTTTGCAGGTCTGCCAATGTTCCCCGTCCTGCTTGAAGAAGACCACATCTAGGGGCAAGCCCTTGCAGCCCTCGCGATCTGCCCCTACAATAAAGGCATTGATATTGTGTATTTCCTGAGCGTGGCACCGGCCAGAGGAGGTGAATTAGCAACCCTGCAGACTGAAAGCCTCTGTTTATCCCAGGAGCAGTTTCGGCGCAGACGGGGAGCTGCTCTGCCAGCAGTGCCGCACCGGAGTGCCGTGGGCTGCAGGGACCTCCTGCCCAGGATGCGATGGAGTTGGTCCCCGTGGCCCGCTCGGGATGGGTGTGCTGAGCAGAGCTGCCTGTCATTGGGGGTCCATGGGACCTGGGGGACAGCGCAGAGCCCATGTCACCCCTCGCAGCAGCCTCAGACGGAGCAGGGGAAGAACCTGCACAGCGTCTTAGTCCATCAGCTGGCATATTTTCTTTTTCAAGGAAGAGCTAGAGTCTGAAATGCTGCCCAGTGCAGAGGAAACCTCTGCAGGGCCAAGTCTCACTGTAGGCTTGTGTGGTCGAGGCAAGAAACCTCTAAGGGATGCCTCAGACTGCCCTGGTCAGAGGAGCCAAGGGGTTTGTTTTTCTGACGGTTTGGGTTTTGATTCAAGGCAGAAAACTTCTCTGACGTGGGTCTGAAGTGGGGGAGGATGGGCTGTCAGGGCCATCACAAATCATCGTCAGCATCAAAAGTTGCTGCTGTGGCTGTAGCCAAAGGGAGATGGGGACACAGGGACCTGAAGCTGCAGGAGGGGTATTTTGAGCCCCTGGTCCTTGACCAGGCCCCTCGGAGCCATTTCAGCTCTTTGGAAGGGTCCCACAAAGGCTGCGGATGGTCTGGCGGCACCTGGGCAGCCTTCCTAGTACCTGGGTTTTAGGCAGGAATTTGCAAACACCATTTGCAATGCAAATTGGAGTGTGTGGGACAGAGAAGCAACATTACCTGCCTGGGAGTCTGAGGAGGAGGCAGAAGTAGTGGTTTTAATGCTCTTTTTGGTCATACCCAAGGGTGGTTTTGTGTCTCGTCCGAAAGACAATTAAAAATGCAAAGAGTGCCTCTGTGTCCCCAAACTGCTCTGTCCGTTAAATGAACCATCGCAACACCCCAGCACACACCTCCCAGTACCACCTTCACATCCCTCCTTTCCACCATGATCCTCCTGCTTTAGCAGTGACTCTCAAAGCCCCTGGAAAGAGCAGGAGCAGCGAGGAGCTTTCCCGTCACTCTTGTTGCTGCCCGGTCCCTAGAGCCATGGCTGGGATGTGCAGAGGTGCCCGTCGCGCTGTTGGATTCCTCTCAGACCCCGGCTGCAGCTACCCAGCGATGGAAACGGGTATTTCCTCTGTGCAGGAGGTGCAGAGAAAAGGTCTGATTGAGTCATTTTAATTCCAGGAAAACGTGACACAGTATCTGAGGGAGAAGGCGTGTTTTTATAAATTACCATTAGCAGCATGTGTTCTATTTAAGTACTTAATCCCTTTCAATCCCTTCTTATTAACGAATAATTGTGCAACTAATCGCACTATGATAGCAGCATTGCAAGTGCAGTTAGTTGCAGTGTGTACAAGCAACCCCACCAGTATTAAACCAGATAAGAATTTGGTGCGGTGGTGAGAGGGGGGCACCTCTGCTCGGCTGATGCTCTGCTGTGTGAATGCAGGCCAAATCTCCCGTCTCTTTGGGTCTCAGGATTATAATCCTTTCTTATCTCGAGCGTTTCCTATGAAGCATACAGTTTATCAGCTTGTGAGGCAGGAGAGGAACAGAATTGAGTACAACCAAGTGCGCTTTGAACAGCCCTGCTTGATGTAGTCCCTTTTCATCTCGCTTTCCAAGCTTTGAGTCTCCTTGACTCTCATGGCCTGTTACTGAGAACCACATGGAAATACATCTGTGTTTTGATGTGGGGGGTGAGGGGGCTGTATTTGAAATTTTTTCCAGACGTGCTTCTGATGTCTTACAAAAGTGCAGCGGACACGGGTCAACGTGTGTTGCAGCCCAGCACCTATCTCTTCCTAACAGTGTCTAAGGACCGGTGAGTCCAACCATGTGTTTTCCTGCAAGAGACGGCTCTCCCTCGCTCTCCCTCACTCTGTTTATCTCATGCTGGGCTCTGTTATCTCCCCCCGTTTCCAAGGCTTGTGCAGAAACCCATCTAGCTTGTCAAGGACACCAGAGCTGCGGGCAGCTGCGTGGGGGACTCCACCAGTATGCAATGAGAGTTGCGATAGTTTTGAAAGTGCAGGGGAGAGGTGGGGTGGGAGCGAAGAGAGAAGTGGAGAAATGAGTTTAAAAAAGAAAAAAAAAAAAGAGATAAATTCTTTCTTTTAAAACACACCAAATATACTTGCTTTGTCTGCCATTCCCGTGACTAACACTGCAACTTTCAGGACACCGAGCGACGAGCTGGGGCTTGGCTTGGCTTGGCGAAACAGATGTTATTTACAGTTTAACAAGGAACAAGGTTTATCTAAACAGTGTGCGCTTGCCGAGTTCCCAGATATGCATGAAATGTTGCCCTCCATAGGGAAGTGAGCAGAGAGGTTTGCAGGCACTGAGGCATGCTTAATCTGTTTATACGTGTTTCACCTGGGATATCTCTATTTGGTATCCAGATGTGTCCATGTTCGGTTTAACATGAAAATGTCGTAGTGATGGTGGTGCTTAGCTGAGGTGGGGTAAGGATATTAGGGAGGTAGGTGTCCCCAGGAAGTGCAGAAGGATGGCTGAGGATGCCCTGCAAGCGTGTGCTGCTCTCTCAGGGACAGAGGTTTCCTGGAAGCGGCATCTCACCGGGTTTGGGATCATGGAGAGCTTGCACCATCACAGGGCCTGGGCTGGGCTCTTGGGCAATCCCACAGCCTGCTTGTAGCATCCCTGTGTTTAAGGAAAATGGTGCTGCTGGTGCAAAATACCTGATAAAGAGCTTCCCGAGCAGAGGAGGTACAGCACCGACATAGCAGGACAGTCTGATCTGCAAGCACATCCCTGTCCTGGGCTACCCACGGGGAGGGAGGTACACGGGCATTGGCATGAGGAGCAAAGGGGAGGGAGTGTCTGTGCATCTCAGATCAGCCTCCTGTCTGTCTGCTCTCCCAGCTCTAAGGAAGCTGGTGGAGGAGGCAAGACAGTTACTGAGAAGGGTTTTGCCATATGGCCACACGTCCAAGCTGGTTGGCAACCCCCAGATCTCAGGAGCTGCCATACATCTGGGGGAGCCCCTCATTTAATGTCAATTGTGCTAATCACATCCTAAGTGGAGTAGGACAATTTGAGGATCCGCTTCATTTGCTGTCACTAGTTGTTCCCTGAGACATTGGCTACTGTGAAAATCTCTTTTGGTGTTTGTTTCTGCATTATTCCTTCCCTGCATGTGGCCCAGACAATGTCTGGTTTTCGCTGTGTTGCCCAACCCCTGGCTCTTTGCAAAGTGGAAATGCTTCTTGTGCAGAAATAAGGAGTGCAGTGTTATTGGTGGCAGTATCAGCACTGAGATCTGAGAAGCCAGAGAAGGAATGGCAGGGACGCCTGGCTCCCTTCAGGTTATGGAGAAAAACTTGAACACTGAAATGGGGAGAGGGGAGTGAGCACGGGGGACAGGAGAGCAGGTGAAATCCCTCTGTACAGGACCAGCTTTCAGAGTTTGCAGCGGCAGGGCACAAGTCGTGCATCCCCCCGAGGCAGGCAGAGCGCTGTCGGCTTTCAAGGTGGTGCATGTGCACGGGCCAGGGGCAAGGGAGAACCATCCCTGGAGGCTGTTCATGCTGATGCAAGGCTGTCTCAAAACCTGGCATCTAGGCAGCAACACGGAGCTCTTGCCAAGTTCGCTGCCTCAAAACAGTGCTCTTATCACGCTGGGATCCCTGGCAGCCACCTCTTGATTAAGGCTTTTTAAATCTCCTGCCTTCCTCCAGCCTTGACAGCAGCTTAGTAGAGCAGAAGTCCCTGATCACCAGCTGGAGCGAGGACTTGAGCAATCCCTTCTCTCATCGTGAGGATGAGGTGTGGGCTCTGGGTCTGGGAAGCAAAGCCAAGCCAGAAAGATCACACGGATGCCCACCTGCGCATCTCACCCCCGGCTGGGGCTCTAGGCACCACTGCGGTAATCGTGATAAGGAGGGGTCCGGATAAAAAGTATTGCAGCATTACTCTTCCCATTATGGGGGAGACGGGGATGCCAAAAGTAATTACAGTTTGTGCTGTGCTTTGAAATCCTCCAATTCCTCAAGCATTGGCTCATCATGCTCCCTACCTGTATGGCTGCATTTCCCTCACATCTGAGAGAGAAATACATACACACACGTGCGCAAAGCCCTCCAAGGATGGGTGCACAACTGGTTTAAGATCAAATACCAGATTAGTGCAATCCTTGCCAGGGAAGTAGACTTGCAGTGTTTGCTCACTACCTTACTACCATGTGACTATTCCAGAGCTTTAAATAAAACAGATTTGAAACCCTGCTGAAAAGAGTTTTATGTGCCTAATGCCGAACAGTGGTACGGCTGCTCCAGAGCACGGTCCTGGGGAGAAACCCAGTCCGTAGCTGGTACTGTAACCTGTGCTGGAGTGGGGAGCAGTAGGTCAGGAACACCATCCCCTTTCATTCATTTCTTTTTCTGTTGCTGCAGAAAGGTCTGCCCGAGGGTGGTGGGGGGCTGGTTTATTAGCAGTGTTGGCTCCAAGGAGCTGCTGGATCTGAGCTGGGAGCTTGCTGGGGAAGGAAGGAGCGTTAATCCCGTATGAAGCTGTTCGTACAGTCTCTCCAGCTCCTCCTCCCATTGCCAGGGTTGGGTGGCATAGAAATCCAGGTATTTACGGATTGTAGAGCATAACTGGCAGAGGTCTCGGCCCTTTTATACGTGCAGTTTATCAGGGTAGAGCAAGGCAAGCTGGACTCCATGCATTTCTAGTCTCCTACAAAATGCGTGGCAAAGAGCCGAGCTCTTAATTGCTTTGAGTGCTTGTGGTGGTGGTGCTTCTTAAAATTGTTATGCTTCTGTTTATATTAAAACCGTTTTTCTGATTTTTTCCGGGAAATTCAGTCCTGTCAAGATCCTTTGATACCAGCGTCCCTCTGGTAAGACCTTTCACGAGGGTCTGGCTTTCATTTCTTCTCTTCACCTTTTCGTTGTGTGCTGGTTGTTGTCCCCCTCCTTTCCTTTGCACCAGAGGTAGCTGCATTTCACAAATTCCACGCGACTGTCGGGTGTACAGGATGTAATTTCTGCTTCTTTAAATACCCTCCCTAGGAATGCTTTTAGAAAGGGGACCCGGGCAGCAGAACTGTGTGATCCTTCTGCTCAGCTGTCCCTGCGGAGCTGAGACAGCGTGATGCCAGCTGGGCTGCGATCACACCCTGGGCAGCAGGTCAAAGCTGACTCCTGTGTCTGCCTTCCACACTGCAGCTGAAGAAATGAATTGTCCCAGTCCTCATTTTGCACTGATACCATCCTTTCAGTCTTGTTCTCATGTGCCAGAAAGAGAGGTCTTAGGTGGAAGATGAAATCATGGGTCACAGGAGGAAAAATCCAGCATTTTCTGTTAAGAGAGAAGGAGACAACTTATCCCAGCTCCTCCTGACCACTGCAGGAGAAGTGAATCCTGGCTTTCCACGAGCTCTTGTCTGCGTGGCAATCACAGACAAGCTTGCAGCTCTGGGAGCTGTGCGTGGGCTGGGGAAAGAATGAAAGCTCTAATTTAAAAAGAAAAAAAAAAAAGGAAAAGGAGGAAAGAAAATAGCAATTAAGAAGCCAGCAGACCCTACATACCCCATGCTGTGTGAGCGCATGGGTGACAGCGTTGCGCAGCTTCATCCAGCGGGACGGAGCTGCAGGTGTGCTGGGGATGTCGCTGGGGAGAGGTCCAGTGGGATTCGGTCTCTCTTGCCCCAGGGATCTTCTCCCGTAATGTGGATCCTCCTTCCCATCTAGCAATAAAGGAAGGGCAGGTGCTGACAGCCTCAGCCACAGGTTAAACACTCCTGGGAGAGAAAATAAGAGGCTTTGTGTTACTGAGAACGACTTTCTTTGGCAGTTGGAAGCTGGCACCCTCTTCGCTGTCTCTCCCAGTCACCTGGGAACGCTGGCTGCCAGCTGCGGGGATGACTGGGCTTGGTTTGTCTTTCTGGAGTGTCTTTCATTCAGCAGGATCCATGAACACTTTCTTGGTTGTGTATTCAGGAGCCTCCATCACTTCAGGGCAGGATGTGACAGCCAGGTGACAGGGAGGCGATGCTGGGAGAGGGCAGCACAGGACATCAGGTCTCCGGGGGGCTCGGGAAGAGCAGGCAGGCTTCACAGCGAGGTCCCTGTGGTGTAGCAGGAAGAGCCGATCTGCCTCGGATGCAGCTTGGATTGTCTTAGTTAATTGTCAGCCAGTAATCAGTTGAGTGTCATAAAAGGCAAGGGCCAGGCTGGCTTTTGCTGGTAATGTTCCTCTTTGGTAATTGTGTTGATATTGCCGTAGCTACTCACTGTGCTAGGAGCTTGGTATACACATAGTGCGATGTTTGTTGTGAAGGGCACGCTCGCTGTGTAACAAAAGGATGAAAGGAGAAGGTGAGTCACGGAAAAGGGGAGAGAACGGCTAAATATCATGCAGCCGGTCGGCAGCAGCTCCAGGAGCGTACCTGAGCTGTGAAGTGCTGCTGCCGCGGCAATCCCAGCACAGCTCTTTGCTCCCAAGCGTCACATTCTAGCCCGAGGCTCCTGGGTTGTGGTCTAGCACCACTGTATGAGCGAGACAGTGCTGCCCTCCCGGTGAACGCTGCCAGTGGGACACGTGCCCTGAACTCCCGAGCAACCGTAAATTAAGTCTCAATAACTTAGATAGCTGCCATAGCAAAATTGAGTATCAAAGTGAGCGTCTCTGTCTCAGAGCCAAACGCAGTTGTGTTGGGCTCCAGGGGGAAAAGTCGCGCACTTTTGCTGAGACTCATTCCCCTGGTGGAAACCGGCAGTGATGGGTAAGTTGGAGCAGGGGATCTACTGATCTACAGCGGCTGCGAGTCTGGACCCTGAACGTACCATAGAAACACTGACACGATGACCTTCAGGGCGGCTCAGCCCAGCTCCCAGACAATGTGAGCACTGAGCTCCCACCCGTGACTGGGGTGTCTGTGGTGGACAAACTGGCTGTTAGCAGTCTATTGTTGTTCCAGCCGAACACTGGACACTTTTCTCAGGTTAGCCTCGGCTGAGGAATAAGTGCCTAGTGTTTTGAGGCTGCTGGAATAATGACCGTCAGTTTAATGCCTTCCTCGGAGCTGCCCTGATCTCACCAAGAGCCAGGAAGGGAAGAGCCAAGTGAGAACTGCTGACTGCACCGCACAGGGCTGCAGGCAGAGAGAAAGGCAAAATATACAAAGGCAGAACAAACTTCCTTTGTGTGCTCTTGTTACTGGGCTCATTGTCAGGACTGGGACGAATGAGAGTAGAAATGCACATCTAGCAAAACGCCTTTCCTTCCCGCTCTCGCCCGTGCATCAAGTACAGGTTATAAAGTCTCCAAAGGCTGGGCTTGCAGGAAGTTTTCCATAGCATTCACCCTTCCCAGGCTATCTTCGTGTCTGCCTGAGTCTCAGAGGTCTGTACGTGCTCCATGTGGCTTGTGCTTTGCCTGTGTCGCCCTCTCTTAACAACAGCTTAACCAAGGAGCAATTGCAATGCTGCAAATGAGGGATAGAAACCCTGCTGTGCTGGGCGCTGTACACCCCACAAACCAGGCTTCTGCCTGCGAGGGTGTCACAACCGAGGAAAATACAAGCAAACTGGAAGGGAGGAAGGATGCGTCGTCATTCTTGATTTATAGCTGGGGAAACAGAGGCATGCCAAGAGGGTCAGAACCGGAGTGGAAGCCAGGCTTGCACATTCGCTACAGGATCATTTTTCCTCCCAAGCCTCCTCCGAACTGCAGACGTGAGAAGGGAGGACGGTGATCTCCTGGCTGCCATAATCACACTCCTGGTGCACTGCATTCGTTGTAATCGTGGAAGCCAGTGGTACAAGAGGAAAAGAAACTGCAATGCGAGGATGGACAGACTCCTTGGAGACCCAAAGTTCCCCTTTCAATCATGCCCAGCGCAGTCGCTGCCCTGGGATGATGGTCTTGCTGTTTGCTACAGGGCTCCTGTAGATTAATATGAATTGATTGCACTCCCTTCCCCGCAGGACCTTGACCTCCTGGCAGGGGCTTTGCTCCCTGTGTAGGAGGGAAATGTCAGGCCCCCTGAATAGCAGAACTGAGCAGCAGGAGGCAAATGTGCAGGGAGGAGAGCTGGCCTTGCTCTCTCCTCTCATCACTCACCTTTTGGGGAGTGATTGCTGCAAACTGCTCTGTCTGATGGGTCTGCTGCCCAACACAGAGGCTGAGCAGTATGTGGCCCCAGCTCTGCAGGGCCATGCCAGTCCTCCCTGCAGCTCAGAGCAGCCTCTGTCCGTTTGAACTAATCTACCCGGGCACTTGGACTGTGCTTTGCAGCATCTGTCATGGGGAGGGAGCGGCTGGGAGCTTGTTACCCCCCGGGAGGATTTCATGCCGACAGCTGAGCAGCTGGGGAGACGTTCATTCGGTGGTCGGGCGCTGATACCTTTCCCTGCCCCTCCGACCTTGCCCTGGTAGGATTCCCAGCTGCTGCAGAAAATTCAGCATTGCCCCTGGTGTATGTTAGAGTCATCCCCAGCATGCTGTAATTTCCCTCCGACTCTCCAGAACAGCCCTAAATCTCTCCCCGTCCCCCTCCATACCTCCCAAGGACCCGGCTCTGGCCCTGCCAAGGAAATTTGGAGCAGAGGAGGAATTCGGGTTGTGCTGAGCTCCTGTTTGCACAGGAATGTGCACCATGGAGGGGCCGAAATCTCTCCCATCGCCTGCGCGCAGCGGTCTTGGCAGCTCATGCTACTTTTCTCTGCCCCTCCTCTGCGCTGGAGCTCAGGAGGGAGCACATCGGCTGGCCGAAACAGGGACCTGCTGCTGGCCGGTGGAGAGGGCTGCTTGGCACGTGGGCTACGCTGGTGAGCTTTTGTTGGGTCTGACTTTTGTCTCCATGCCTTGCGATGTGAGGAGGGGCACGTATTCAACTAGTGCCTCCACTCGTTGTTTGTTTAGCCCTGTAGCCACATGCAACGTTGCATGATAGCTGTGTTTGCAGAGCAAATAAGGCTCTACGAGCAGAATTCACCATTTCTCTGATACTTGCAGGAGTGAATCAATGCTACCTAATAGCTAGAAGCGCGAGCCGTAACTGCTGAATAGGACTGTTCATTTTGCCTTGTAAACACAACTGTTGATCTCTCTGGGGATTAAAAAAAGCTTAAAAAAAAGCATACTATTCCCTCCAAGCCTTCCACCCTTTCAGCTGGGAAATGGGGACAGGAGTCTGTTAAAATGGTAAGAAAACATGGAGCCACTTATCATTTGTGAAAAGCAATAAAGTGGTTATTGCTTGAAAGCTGTGCTTCCGAGCCCCTGCAATATGCTGCAGGAGAAAGGGGACAGTTTCATGCACTGATGAGGGCTTGTCTGTGCCTAAAATACCTGTCTCTTGAATTCCACAGCGGAGAGCCCGGAGGGTTTTGCTGTATAAATGCAAGAGAGATTCATGTGGGTAGTCACAGCCCGAAATGCCTATGGGAATAGTTCACTGAAAAATAGTGAGCGTGGTTGTTGCGAGTGCAGCGAATATGGCTTTGAATGCAGTTTAAAGAATCGTTAACATCTTGTCTTGATCATGTGATGAGCTTTCCTGACGGGATTCAGCTTTGGGCTCTTTGAAGTGTTTCAGCCAAGTATTTACTATCTGACTATATTACAGTAAATGCAGATCATTCACACTGCTGGCTTTAATCCCTGTTCCTTGGCCAAATTCCAACCTGAGTGATTTCATTTTTGCCTGTTGATGCCTAAATTCCTTATTGCCATTTTAGACTGCTTCTTCCCGTCATGTCCTACCATGCAACGTCATGTTTCTGCATGTTGTTAATCAGCCGGCTTCTTCCGTCCCGGAGATGACTACAGTTCAGGGGTTGCTGTAATTCCCTTCGAGATCCTTCAGGCTGTAAAACAAGTGATGTCATTGCTTTGCTTAGCAAGTGTCACTTTCTCTCCGAAAGTCAATAAATACCTCCACTTCCGTTAGTACACTCCTGCGAAACGTGGTGGAAAACAAGAGGCAGTCGCTAGCAACTCTTCCTCTGAAATCCATGCCCGGGGAGAGGGCTGGGCTGCTCTGTTTGGCTGTAAAAGGCGATGCCTTCTCCCAGAAGAAATGCAGCTGGAGGGAGGACGAAGCCCCTCGCACCCCAAGGTGCTGCCCAGGGTGGCATGCGGGGAGGGGTGCCTGCTGGGGACCCCGCACTTAAGCCCCATGCAATGTGCAGCAGCCTTCGAGCATGCAGGTCGCAGGATGCCACGCTTACAGGAGGGGAAGGCTGCTGCGAGCGGGTCCTTGCACTGGCTGTGTTATGGACGTGTGCAAGGGTCGCTCAGGATGCTGCCAGAGTGCGGTTCATTAGTGCAACCTTCACTATAGATGTGTGGAAACTTGCTTATGCCCTTATTTGAAAAGATAATCACTGGGGCTTATCTGAACATTAATGTTGAAAGATTGTCTTTTGTTTGAGCCTCTGATGTACCTGCTGGGAGCATGACGGATTTCCCCTGAGCTCCTGTTTCCTGTTTGGGAGTAAAACAGTGCCTGGCACAGGAGCCTCTGTAGCTCTTACTGGTGCCACTTCAGCAGTGTCAGCATGCACAGCTGGAGCAAAACACTGCAGGTCGGTTTAGGTCCTCAGGTGCCTGCAACACTAGCAGCATTTCCACCCATCAGCAGTGCCTCAGTTCAGACTTGCTTAGCTTGCAAGGTAGAGAGCCAGATCAGAGCCATGGGCTGGGAAAATGGTCTCCAAAGCAAGTGTCACGCTTTGCCTTCCCTTCAGAAGGAACAGCACTGCTCAGAGACTTTGTTCTTGGCCACGAGGAAAGCACCAGCATGAAGACTTTCTTAATGCAGCATTCACTAGTGCCAGCATCTTTGTTGTCAAAGCATGTTTCTGTAGTGCCGAGAAAACATGTAAATGTCTGAAGCCTGAAGTGGATGTTGTCTAGCATCCTCCTGCCTCGCTTTGCGACTCAAAGCAGCCTCCAGCCTCCCTTCCCACACCCAGCCAAATACCCCGGCCCTGATTCCAGGTACACAAGCATTGCAGTCGAGCCTTCAGCTTTAGGTTTCTGCCGCATTAAAGGTGGGAGATGAGCGGGGATGGTTGAGGGGTGCAAGTCCCCAGGATTCAGGTGAATCCTAGGGATTTTCAGGGTATTGCACCCACAGCAGGGTGCCATGACTCACAGCAGAGCACCGCAGACACGCAAACAGAGTGTTTATATTGCTGATGGATAATCTTTTAAGCTTTCAGATGCAGGCATGTCAACCCAAGTGTTCCCGTTGCCTTGGCGACGCGATGCATTAGCTCCCGGATGCTGTGTCTGATCGCATCAGTCTGGAATGTGATCACCGTTTGTTTGTGCTGATAAGCCCTGGAGGGGGCTGGGAAGGAGCGGGGAGAGCCAGGGAAGAGGGCTGCTCAGCTGCAGTGGGGACACCCAGGAGTAGGGGGGCCGACGTGCACCAGGGGTGCGGGAGAAGTCATGGGATGTGTGTGTCGGTGCAAGGAAGAACTGCTCCGTGTAGCTTTTGGTGCCTGTTTGGTACCAAGGAATGATTTTCCCCTTAAGATCCTCCCTTGGGCTGGTGGGTGAGAGTAGTATTAAAGGAGTCCGGTGCTGTTAAGTGGAAATCCCCTGCCAGACAGGTTAGAGGGTTGAGAAGGCAAAGGCTGGTGGTGGAGCAGCCCTACGCTCATCACATTGGGAAGGGGAGAGGGACAGACCCAAACCTCCTCGGGCCTGGGACTTGACGGGGCAGAGCTGTGGCTGGTTGGGGGTGAGACACTGATGTTTGCAGGTCCGGGGAGCAGGGAGCGTTGGCTGTTTGCTAGGTCTGTGCTCGGCAGGAGAAATAACACCTGAGTGCAGCGGGGCTGGTGCTAAAGACCAAATGCTGCACTCTTGCAGCCCGGTCCCATCTGCCCTGCTGAGCTACAGACAGGGCTGGCAAGAGCCAAAGTAGGAAAGGCAGAGCAGCGTGTGGCTCCGAGACACCCAGAGCGAGCTCCCTCAGCCTGCTCGCGTGGCTGCTCAGACTCAGCACACTTCGCCATGTGCCCCTTGAGGGTTTTCTTCGTTTAAGGGTTTTATTGCTTTAATCAGATCCCTGGCTAAGGCGATTCCAATGCCCGTACAGGATGAGTCATTCAAGAGCTTGAGAGCAAGCTGTGAGCTCGAAGCATCCCCCCTTGCTGTGGCTCTCGGGGATCCCCCGGCCGGTGCTGGCTCCACTCAGCATTTTGCTGCTGGCTCAGGAAGTCCTTGCAAGGGCAAAGCAGAGACTGAACTGGTGGAGGAAAGGTACAGCACGGAGTGTGGTATTGAATCTTTTCCGTCACTGTTTACTCTTTCTTGCTTTCCATCCATTTCTACCCTGCTTTTCCCTGTTCCAGGCACTCCTGGAGTTCCCAAGGATGCTGTAAGGCGCAGCCCGTGTCGGTACTCATGATTCAGTGTGCCCGGCCCTGCCCTGGGCTCATCTCTGATAACTAGCTCAGAAAAAGTCCCCTGCACCTCTTGACCACAGTCAGCTCTTAAATTCATGAGGAACCTGATTCCCCTGGTGACCACGTGGCTCCTCTTTTGCTCTGACACAGCAGCGGTGCCTGGGAGAAGAGGATGTCCCTGGGGACCCCTGCAGATCCCCAGCAGGGGAAATTTGGGTTGGGGTGTTGCCAGCCCCACAGAGCAGGAGCTGTGGGGCTGGGGGGGGCCATCCCATGCATCGTCCAGCCCTCTCAGCCTGCTCTCTCCCCTTCCCCGCAGGGCTCTGCCATCCCTTGCAGCACAAGGTAAAATGAACAAGATGAAAAATTTCAAGCGGAGGTTTTCACTCTCGGTTCCTCGGACAGAGACTATTGAGGAGTCACTGACGGAGTTCACGGAGCAGTTCAACCAGCTCAACAACCGGAGGAATGAAGGTAAGGAGCTCCTGGGCCCCTGCTGTGGTGCTGGGGCTGGTCGGGAGCATCTGGGGTCAGCGCTGCCAGCAAGCATCTCCACTCCAGCCTTTCGCTGGGTGTGTTGATGTGTGGATAGTTACTGCCCCTTTGTCGGTGTTGCTTCCTCATCTATCCAGCAGGATTAATAACACCTTGTCATTAAGTCTGATCTGAAGAGAGATTTATACTTGCGTAAAGAAAGCCTTATAGGAGGAAAAGGTATTTACACAAAACGGAGAGGAATGACACATCTGTGGTTGAGGTAGAGAGAGTGAAAGCCTGGGATCTCCTCATGCCTGCCCAAAAGTGACGGTGCTCTCTGAGCCCTCTCTCCAGGGCTGCAGACTGACAATTCCACCAAGCCAAAGGCACTGCTCGCTCTGTTCAGGGCAGCATCTGGGCTCACTGAACTGTCCTTTGCTCCTGGACCCACAGCCTTCTCCTGGCGTGCAGTTCTCAAGGTACCCAGGAGCAGGGAGGTTTAGGGTTAACACCTCCATGAGCAGAACAGGGCACATCCCTTCTGCAAACAGAGCAGCCGCCTCACTGCAGGCTGGGGCAGGCTCTGCTGTCTCTGGGTATGGGCATATCAAGGGAGAGGCAATGCTTGAGGCATAAACCGGGAGCAGATCGCATCGAGGCGGCTGTGCATGGACAAGCAGGCAGAGCCGCTGACAGGCAGGCATTTGGAAACCTGATAAAGTTAGACTTGATTCATCCAGGGATAAATTCGCTGCTGCGGGTGCAAGGCTGAATCGCTCCTGGCAATCACGTCACGCGTTTGCTTCTGCCTCTTACCAAAACAACTCGCTTTGCCACAGGCCAGCCCGTTCATGTGTCGGTGCACTCAGGTCATATTCAAGCTTTTTTCCCCCTCACCCTGCAGCCACAGTTGCTAGAAACTTTTGCTGCAAGCAGGGGCTGAGGCCATGATGTAATTGCCTGGCACTCGCATCTGCCCCAGCAGGGAGGGATCGTCTCTCTGCCAGCTAACCTGCTTGAAAGAAGAGATGCAGTAACCTAATTTAGAGCTGGCTTTCCTCGCTCCTGCAGCTCCTGATGCTCTTCTTATCCCTCCAGACACCCAGGCTGCCCTGAACAGCGTCCCTTCACGGCCTCCTTCCCCACTCCCCCCCCACACCTCCCCTCACACCCTAGCAAGCAGCGAGGGCTATAATTAGACTTGAGCCCTTAATTAGATGTGCAGAAGCTGTGGGGATAAAATGGTGCAAGGCTAAGAAAGTCCTGGGCACTGACAGCTGCTGCTGCTGTTGCCTTCCTTGGGGGACCTCTGCTCTGGGATGTCTGAGCCTGGGCTTGTTATCTCCGCCATGCAAACCGAGGCTTTGTCGGAGAGGCGATTTCTCCATTCTTATGCTTTAATGAAGCTTTGGTCACGGTTCTTCCTTTGCCCTTGAATGGCAAACCAGTGCATGCAGCATCTGCCTACCCGCCCTGCTTTTAGTCTCACTCCTGAGGTAACCAGGAAAGAATAAGAGCAAAATCAGAGCAGACTGAGCCTGGGGCCAGGACCGAGGGTGTTCCTGACCCCGTGGGTAGAGGCTGGACCAGTATGTGACGGTGATGTGGTATGATTAGGAGATCCTCCTGCCTGGACCCAGGAATGCATCAGGGGCTCGGGGTCTGCCAGCACCACCCCGTGGGGTATGGCTCTTCATGTGCTGCTATGGGACGCCCTGGTGCCAGCCTCCACCGGTCGGTACATGTACATCCCTCCCTGCCTGGATGCGGCACGTCCTGGCCCCCTGCCACAGCTTTCCCCCCCTGTGTCCCCTGCTCCCCAGTGCACAGTTCCCAGTTCGCACCCGAGCCCTCTCCCACGCCGGACAGGCAAAACGCGCTGCCCCCGCCGTACCCACCACCCCGAGCCCGCTCCCTCCTGCACGAGATCTCTTGATTAAGTTTCCCTTGGGGATTGTAAACAACCCCAAGAAGTCACCTCCACAGTGCCCTTAATCTCCGTCTCCTGCAGGCTGCGGCTGTTGTTTATGAAGAGCCCTGACAACCACATTTGTCTGAGGCATCTCTTCGGCCGTTTAATAAACCCCTCGTGGCTGGGAGCTCTTTGCCCACAGCCCTGTGCCAAGGGGACTTGGCAGAGGCTGGGCAGGGGTAAGGTGGAGGCACCAGTCCCGCGGTCAGACTGGGGGGGACCCGATTCCCAGCACCCCGGGGTGAGGAGGTATTAGGGCATGGTGTGGGAGCGTGATGCTTCAGATGTGCAGGGGGACAGGATCGTTTCGGTGGTGCTGGAGGGGATGAGAATGATGTTTATGTGCAAGTTGCTCTTTTGCAGGGTTTGGTGGTGAGGTTTGGACGTGGTGGGAGCTGCCTGGTCTGGAGAGGGCTCTGACTTTAGAGAAGCAGCAGTTGTCTCTGAGGGGTTGGTCTCCTCCATTTTACAGATGGAGAAATCAAGGTGCAAAGAGGCAAAATGACTTTGCTACAGTTGTGCAGAAAGCTGGTAGCAGAGCTGAGGCTAGAGCCATGGCAGTCGCTCTTGTGCTGCTTCTCTTTGCCATAAAAAAAGGGAAAAGCTTTGCTTCAGGTTTCACCTTCCCTGCTCAGGATCTCTGAGCGTGCCCCTGGGGCTGTCTCTGCTGTCTGCATGGCAGGCAGGCTTGCCTGCGGTGATCTTTTCTCTCCTGGTGAACAGATGACCCATGACAGTTCAGGCAGTGTGATCACTCGCTCCAGAAGAGTGCTAATCACAGCAGAGATCAGCACATCATTTTTTTCTTTCATCACCTCACTCGGCTCCTCAGGGAATTGCTTGCAGTTTTCATTTTCCCTCCAGCATCAGAAATCACAGGTTATCAGCATTCACAGGTCATGGCAGTCCGCAAATCCTACACTTCGGCGGCTGTGAGTGCCTCCACCTGTCCTTGGGGAGGAGGGCGATGCAGAGACCTTTTCATTAGATGCTTCAAAAGCATGTGCAGAGCTGCTCTGACTCTGGCAACAGGACAAAGCAAGGCCTTCTCGTGGGTAGGAACCTGCCTCGTCTGTTGGTGGTGCGGTGGGAAATCCCCGGCTCTGTCCTCTTCATCCGGTAATTCTCATGATCTCACCCATAGAGGCTGATAAAACGAAGCCCGAGAGAAGTAGAGCTGACAAATGGAAAAGCAAACAGCTTTCCAGCCTGGACACATCCCGTCACAGGCAATGTCACCTTGATGGAGTCTGACGATGCGGAGAGGGAAAGGGGGTGCCTGTGGTCAGAGCCTAATTCACTCACAGCCTGAATTGGGGTGTCTGACGCCCCGCCACCCTGCCGTGCATCCCTCCCCTGGGCAGCACAGCCTTTCCTCCGCCACGGCGGCTGCTCAGCTGCAGAGGCAGAGGTGGAAGAAAGCCCCCGGGTTAGGGAGAGCCCAGGCTGTGTCTGTGCAATATCTGGTATCCTTGACAAAGGCCAGCACCATCTCCACATCCTCAGAGATGGGGAACCCTCTCCATGGCGGCTCCAGCCTCACATTAAGGCTGAAGGCAAGGAGGCTCCTTCCTTTCCTCCTGGGCTTCCCCAGTCACACATTTCTCTCCATACTCCAGATTTTCAGAGGTATCAGGTCTTGGTGTCTCCCATTTGCTTCGATAAGAGCTGGGGGCATTCAGCAACAGCTCCTATCTATGCCAAGGCTTTGCCCCACAACAGCTACTGCCTGGTCTGTCCTCTGAGGCCAAATAAGGTCTCAGTATTCAGGCTGCAAAGCCTGCATAACTCCCAGTTTGCAGTGGCATAAATCAGAGCCGGATCTGCCCTTTGGAGTGCAAAGCCACAAAGAAGTAATGATGAGGGGGAGGAAGGAGGATGAATAATCCAAGAACTGAGTGCAGCCCTGCCTCATGAGTGTAACAGAGCTTTGAGAAGAGAGTTCACACTTAGCAAAGTAATTAAAAGTTATAAGTCAGGCAAGCAGTGAAGGGTTCTGGCCCCTTTCCTTGGGAGATCAAAGCTTGTTTTGGCAGAGGCAGTGTTTAAATATATTTATAAAAAAAGGTGGGAGGCTCGTCAAAGGCAGCCACCATGTCTGCGGTCTCACTTTAATTTGCTTTGATATCCCATGCAGCCTTATTATTTGCAGAGTGTAAGGGCTCACTGTCATCCACATGAAATGCCGAGCAGAATCGAACAGGCCCTCACGTTTGCACGCCCACAGCTTCACGTCTCCTCCTGCAAGCACCCAGCAAGGCCCTCCAAGCCCGGGGGCAACCCCAGCCCTGTGGGAGCATCTGTGTGGGACTGAGTATCCCTGGGTGCTGTGGGCACCTCGCGGTGACGCAGGATGGGCTGGGCTGGCACATCCCGCCTGCCCTCTCTGGCCCCAGGGCAGCCAAAACACCTTTCCCCTCATCTCTGCAAGTCTTCTGTGTATTTTTATGTGCTTCTCCCATCACGTGGTAGTTCACATCTTTTGCGTATCCCATTCCCCTTTGCATGCGCTAGAATGCCCAGGTTGTCATCTTACCTCTGGCTTTACATCTGTTGCTCTTGTAGATGAGGAGAGGTTGACACTCACCTACCTGGTGGGCGGCTGTGTGACAGTGCTGCTGGTTTGCACCTTTCAGGGACAGGCTGCATCTTTTACCAAGTCTTTGGGCTTGTTTACCTATGGGAACCAGCACAAATTCACCCAAACTATCATTTAAAGTGGATTAGTCAAACTCTGTTTAGTCAGATTTTAAATGGTCTTTGTTTTTTTCCCCCAGGTAATTTGCTTAGGAAGTGAGCAAGTTAAAAAGATTTGATTCAGTTTAATTGATCCACGTTAATTTTATACCTGTGGTTAATTCAGGGTAAGTTTCCTAACTGTTCCTGCACAGACAGATGGCCAGAAAGGGACAGGGACCAGAGTCCTGCAGTGGTCCTGGAAGAAGGGGTGACTCTGTGCCTCGTTCTTGCCTGTCCTCCCCAAAACCCCTGGCACTGTTTCAGATGCTCCCGGGCCCAGTGGCATGGGCTGAACCCGTCCCTTAGGTGCGGGCTGTCTATCGAGGACACCCTGCATCCCTTAGCTCACAGGTCCCCTGGTCCCCCAGTGACCATGGCACGAAACCGCATCTTTTCCCAGGTCACTTGCCTGCCACCTCTCATCCATCAGATGAGCAAACTGCAGCCAGGTCCCAGCCCTGCTCACCACCCCATGAAAGCCAGCCCTCCCTCTCCAGTCTTCAGCAATGAGATCATCGCTGGCTGCCTGAGCACGCTGGGATCGGTGCGCCGAAATCTGCATTAGGCATAGCAGGGGATTGTCTCTGTGCAGCTCAGGGAAAGGGCTTGTCGAGGAGCAGGGCTCAGTGGGCTCAGCCTGGTCCTCCCTGGCGAATTTTCATCCTGCAATGTTCCTCCTTGCCCTAGGGAAATAACTGCAGGGTGCCTGGATGCATGGAGGACACCGGTGCTTTATGGCAGGGCCCTTGGACCCTGGGGGCTTTGCTAACTTCGAGCATAGCTGCAAAGTTTAGATGAGAAGGGAGAGAGCTGTATGGCCACCAGGAATCAGCAGTGTGATTTCTGGAAGGGGACAAAACAGTCATCCCTGCTTGGCCTCACACCTTTTCAGAGGGGGTGCATCCCTCCCTTGGGGAGGTGGTTCTCCTCCATCCCAGCACACCCAGTTAGCGCTGCCTCCTGAACGGCTCCTTGGAAACAGCATCCGTGTGAATCAGGGGAATCCACTTCGCTGGGGTCCAGGCGACCCATGTTGAACCCGTCAGTGTTTTGCTGTGCCGCTGTCTGGGTCTATGTGTGCCAGAATATTCCTACCAACCGGCTGCTAATTACAGCGTGAGGAGGTTTAAGTGCAAGCCTCAAACTGGAGACCAGAGGGAGCTCAATGGCTTATTTTGTTCTGATTTCTTGCTCCTTTCAGGGTTTCTTGGGCTCGGTGAGGCTTCACACCTGGAGTCCCAAGAGAAGAGTTATTTTTCTGAGCTGCTTTGGTTTTCAAGAGAGCTTTTGTGCTTCTCGGGACTGTGTGTCTGGCTAAGTGCAGCAGGTTGGGGCAGGAAAGCCTGGAGTGTTTTGTTTTGCAATAAGTGACTCTGCAGCCTTTAATCCCAAACACCTTCCGAGAAGCGGTGACATCCTTGGAGGAAAGTACCCTGATGTCTGTTAGTTTTGGTGGTTCCTGAGGCAGATTAGGTGCGTGTGCTTGTAAGCTCCCCAGAGGCAGGGCTCTCTTTCTGTTTTGCTTTTGTACAGACCTAGCACAGAGGGATCCCGAGCCACGGTCAGGCACCTAGGTGTTCCTAAATTGTGTTTTGTCTAATGTGACGTTAGTGAAGATAAGGCTGGGAAGTTAAGATAAATACTCACCCGTGCAAAACCCCGTGGTGCTGCTGCAGAGGGGTGAGCTGCTGGGCAATGCTGCCTGGCGGGTTGAGTGCTGGACTGGGACGTGGGAGATCTGGGTGGCCTTGGGTGTGAAGCAGTTCCCGTCTCTGCATCCCCCTCCCCGTCTGTCAAAAGAGACCTTCGTTGCAGGGGGCTGCATGAGGGCGTTTTGGGGGTGCTGCTGAGCAGAGCTGTGTGGGTGGCCATGCCCCAGGAGTCTGGAGCAAAAAGCAGGTATTCCCCCTGCCTCCTGGATCTAGAAAAGGAAGAAGACTTTCCCATGGCCCCAGAGCATCTCTGGACCTCCCTGCCCTGCTCTCACTCTCTTTTCTCCAAAGCAATTGCCTTGGGCCGTGGTACTTCTGCTACCACTCCAGCAGCTCGCTCTCCTTTCTCTTTGTCCTCAGACCTGGCTCAAGGGCACCTGCAGCTGGGACACCTGGGCAGGGACTTCCGAGCAGACACCAGCCCCATCTCCCCCTCCGAGGTGGAAGGCCAGTCGCCGATGGCCGTGCGCTACCGCAACAACAACCAGCGCCGTTTCTCCATGGAGGCAAGTACTGCTGCAGGCTGGAGCAGGCAGAAGGGACGTGGCAAGTTCTGGTTGTCACATACCCGCTGGCTGGAAGAGCTGGTGTTCAATTTGTGGGGACCTGGCAGTCTCAGACACGAGCCCTGACGTCCTCTTGGGTGCACTCAACATGACTCCCATGGTACATGACAAAGCCCAGTGCACATCCCCATGCATGTGCATGCAAACACACCTTCCCTTTTCCTTTGACTAAGGGTCCCACAGATGCTGCACCCATTGCTTCAGCATTAATATCAGCTCTGGTTAGAGAGCACTGCCCCTGGAACATCTCTGTACAGTCCTCCTTTCATCAGACGCATTCATCACCCGCTCTTCTGGCCCTCTCTGCAGGATGTCAGCAAGCGTCTCTCCCTGCCCATGGACATCCGCCTGCCCCCCGAGTTCTTGCAGAAGCTGCAGATGGAGAGCCCGGAGTTCCCCAAGCCCCTCAGCAGGATGTCCCGACGGGCTTCCCTCGTAAGTCTCACCGTGCAGAGCGAGCAGTGCTGGGCACAGCATCTCGCTTCATGCATACAAGTCCCAGCCAGCAGATGCATGTGCTGATTGCCACGCACCCATGCAGTCATGCCCTGCTGTGCGAGCTCCCTTGTATACCTCCCTGTGTGTCATGGAGATACACACACACATCCCTGCCCGTGCAAATCCCTTTCTGCACACCCCCAGCAGCACACATTCCCCCCACCATGCACATATGCATCTCTTCCCCTCCTACACATGCACATCTGCATACTGCTGTGCAAATCCCCAGGCCGGCACATTCCTTCACTCACCTCTGCACATCCCTGACTTTCCTCTTGGCCTGGCTCCTTCCAAACAGGAGGAGGTGGAAAGCCTCCTGCGGTTTAGCAAGTGCTGGAGCCTCTGCTAGTTGAAATGCAAATGCCGATAAATAATGAATTAGCCTTTGCATTAGTGTTGGCATTTCAGATGCAGAGCATCAGCATGTGGAGGAGCAAAAACCCGGTGCCCTGTTTACAAATGTGCAAGCATGTGTCCTGCTGCCCAGGAGTGCTCGGTGCTATACATACACAGCAGCGAGGTCTCAGCAGGCGTCTTCAGATCTGGCATGCCTATTCAGGGGGAGGGAGGAGAAAAGGAGAGCTTGCATTTACCTGCCTGTTCTGTCTAATCGATAAAATAGACATAGCCAGACCAATGTGCCATTAATATTCATGGTCCCCTCCATGAATAAGGCATGCTCCTGTAAAAAGAGCAGTATGGCTCTGGGGGGCTTACGGCACCTCAGATTGCAGCAGCCACTTCATTTCCCTGCTCAGGACACATCTGTTCCCGGGGTACACAGAGGGTTTGGGGAAGCCAAAATGGAGTAAAAAACCCACTATGTTTGCCTGGGATTTGCCGGTCCAAATCCAGCCTGCGTGAGCAAGAAAGCAGCTTCCGCGCCATGTCTGGCAGCTTGTGAGAGCTTGGTGGTCTGGTCAGTGCCTGTTGCGAGGGAAAAGCCTTCCCGTGGGGCAGACCTGGTGAACAGGGGAGGCTGCAAGAGCACCCCAGACCTGGGGCTGGTGGTTCTCCAGGCAGAGCCCTGGGCACAGTGCAGGGGGCTCCTTCAGTGCCTCCCCCAGCGGACCCTTTCCAACACAGCCGGGGTCTTTGCCTGCTGATTGACAGCTGTCCATCCAGCTCCATCTGCTGATGGCGAGCAGCATGGCATGAGCCCTTGGCTTGGGAGAGGGGGCAGCGCTGCTGGATTGGGGGTCCTTTAGCTCGGCTGGAGTCAGAGCTGGCTGCTGGCCTGGAAACACACCGATGCAAACACATTTTGTGGGAGAATGATGCCGGTTTATTAAGCTTAAGGAGCAATGATTTGCCCTGGGCCTTGGGCCCTGTTGTGCTGGGACCCATCCCCTGCCCTGGCACATAGATAATCCACACTAACCAAGGAGGTGTCTCTGTCCCCACAGAAAGATGCAATTTCAGGGGTCTGCTAGGAGTGACACCTAAATCCGTGACCTTGCAGTGGTTGCCCTTCTTTCACTGGATACACGAGAGCAGGTCTCAGCAATACATTAGAGTTACTGTTCCAAATGGGAAAATGTCCCTTTCACGCTTGATTGGAACAGCACATGGAGAAATGAATGGAGTCACAGTAAAGCCAGGACGTAGGAAAGCACTCAAGAAAAGGCTGGGCATCGGCAGTGGGATCCCATGAGGCTTCTCCGACAAAAAGGGCATCGGCTTTTCACAAATCACAGCTCCTTTTTGACTCGGCCGCTGCTGGTGGTGTGTCAGGGTGGTGGGTGAGAGGAGAAGGGAATTGCAGGGGTGGCAGCGGGAAGGGGCAATCGTGCAGGCTGCGGCCGCCCTGGGGTACGGGGTGGAGGTGCCATCCGTTTCGCTTAAGCAGCCAGTTGGTTGTGAAGGTTTTCTGATGGATTGCCTGGTCACCTGCACGGCTTCTCCAGGAAAGTAATGGACTTTATGTACTTAGATCAGCTGGGCTTCTGCATGCAAACACCTGCCTTGATTGATCTGCCCCCAAAGCTGTTACTGTCCAGTGTCCTTGACCTTCCCCCCGGAGGTGAAGCCATCCCTGGATGAGATCCCTCCCAGTGATGTTTTCCTTTCTCTCTTACAGTCAGATATTGGGTTTGGGAAGCTGGAAACCTATGTTAAACTGGACAAACTGGGAGAGGTGAGTAGACTATGAAACCCCTGTAAGGATTTAAATTAAGTTAGAAGGGCAGCTTGAAGTGCAAAGGGCAGACTGTAGCCAAATTTCTTCAATATCTAGCAAGTTTTAGACCAAGTCTTTCCGTGGACTTCAGGCTTGGCCCTGTAGCTTCAAATGATCCTTCCTCCAAATGCTATGGAATATATCAGTGTTGTGCCACCCTGGTAAACGGTCTGCATGGCTTGTATTTTCTCTCTCCCCATCCAGGGCACTTACGCCACTGTCTTCAAGGGACGCAGCAAGCTGACCGAAAACCTTGTTGCCCTGAAGGAAATCCGCCTGGAGCACGAGGAAGGGGCACCTTGCACAGCCATACGGGAAGGTGAGGGCAGGAGTCCCTCATGAGCAATGCCAGGTCATGGGTGGATTTGGGACGGGTGGTGCAGGTGGACATGTATACCTGCAGTTCCACCAGCGTGCTGCAGTGCCCAGATCCTGCTGCCCCAACCTGCCATGTCCTC
The DNA here is from genome assembly GCA_013401315.1 of Balaeniceps rex. Taxonomy (NCBI): domain Eukaryota; kingdom Metazoa; phylum Chordata; class Aves; order Pelecaniformes; family Balaenicipitidae; genus Balaeniceps; species Balaeniceps rex. The sequence continues at coordinate 177,950 of VYZW01032327.1, read as the reverse complement.
TCCTTGCAGTGTCGCTGCTGAAGAACCTGAAACACGCCAACATCGTGACCCTGCACGACATCATCCACACGGAGCGCTCCCTCACCCTTGTCTTCGAGTACCTGGTGGGTCTGGGGGGGCTTTCTGCGGGAACAGGGGGACGGCTGCCTTTCTGCGGGTGGGTGATGGGGGCCGAGGGAAGGAGAGGCTGAGGTGTGCTTCCCGTTGCAGGACAAAGACCTCAAACAGTACCTCGATAACTGTGGCAACCTGATGAGCGTGTACAACGTGAAGGTAAGACGGTGCTGCCTGGGACCCTGTACCCCTGCCTCCCCCCACACGCGGGGAGCTCACCCTGAGTGCAGTCCAGGGTGTTGCAAGGCTGGGTGAGGCTGGGTACCCCTTCTCTCTTCGTTTCAGCCTTCTTACTCTTCTTTGACCTTTCTCAGCCTGTTCTGATGCTCCACCAGCTTTTCTCAAGTCGCTGCCACCCTAAAAATTACTGTGCATGCAGACTTTGTTCAGTCCCTTTTCTGGATTGCTGGTGATGGGCCGGAACACTTGTCTGCAGTGTCTCACCCCAGGCCAGCTTCGAGGGGTCTTTCCTGGCCATGAGTTTGAGAGCCCTTGGGACAGGCTCACTGTTAGTGCCTGTGTCCCAGTGCTAACTGCCAGCCCCTTCTCCTCCCCGCAGATCTTCATGTTCCAGCTGCTGCGTGGTCTGGCTTACTGTCACGGGAGAAAGATCCTGCACCGAGACCTCAAACCCCAGAACCTGCTCATCAACGAGAGAGGAGAGCTCAAGCTGGCTGACTTTGGTAGGTGGGCCTCTCTGGGGAAGATGCAGCATTGCAAGGAGGTGCAGCTGGGTGCAGCTCCTTGATGCCCATCCCTTTCATCCTCAGGACTGGCCAGAGCCAAGTCAGTCCCTACGAAAACATATTCCAATGAAGTGGTCACGCTGTGGTACCGGCCCCCTGACGTCCTGCTGGGATCTACCGAATATTCCACACCCATCGACATGTGGTGAGCCACGGCTCCAAACCGAGCTTCCCGGGGTCTCTGAGAGCGTGGGTTGGGCATTTCCATCCATCTGCCTAGTGCAGCATCATACGTGCCCACAGTGTTGGTTACACCAGAGGGTGGTGGGCTCTCCCAGAGGCCATGCTGTTTCCCGTGTCCCCTGGGGCTCAGGGTCTTTGGAGGACACTGTCCACGTCAGGGGTGAATGGTTACCTGTAGCAGAGAAGGGACACAGCTCCTGGAGCTCATTTCCCTCTCCAGGAACCTCAACCCTGGCCAAGGGGTGGTTGGGCATCCACAGGGCTTCTCCCTCACTAATCCCAGAGCCTCTGCTGCTGCTCTAGGGGTGTTGGGTGCATCCATTACGAGATGGTCACCGGCCGGCCCATGTTCCCCGGCTCCACGGTGAAAGAAGAGCTGCATTTGATCTTCAGGCTGCTGGGTGAGTCTTCTGCTGTCTCCCAAATCCCCACGCGAGGGCAGTGCCTGACTGCAGGAGCGGTGACAAAGCGCAGCCTCGGGAGCCTGGAGCGAGCCCGCTGGCAAAGCCGTGGGCAGGCGTGGGCAGGCGTGGGCAGAGGCTGCCCGCAGCCCCCCTCCAGGCTCGCAGTCAGCAGAGGTGTGAGGGCGAGGAGCTCCTCGCCGGCTGCCCCATGGGATGCGCGGGCGAGTACCAGCCTGCCGGGGAAAGTCGTGCCCTCTCTCCTGGGCAGGACACGGGCGCTCGCATGCATGAGGCTCTTCTCTCTGCACCAAATGAGTATGACAGGTTTCCCTCTCTCCCCCTCCCAGGAACTCCAACAGAAGACACCTGGCCTGGAATAACATCCAATGAGGAGTTTAAGGCTTACAATTTCATGCAGTACCGAGCCCAGCCGTTAATAAATCATGCCCCAAGGTACCTCCTTGAGCAGGGACACACAAGGCATGGTGGGCTGGTGCTGGTCGTAAACGGGAGCCTGGGGAGACCAGTTTCATTTCCTCCTTGTGGTGCTGGCAGCTTCTGAATGCAGCTGTGCACTGGAGGTCCCTGCTGCCACTTGTCCCTTGCATTGACAATTGCAATGTCTCCTGGGTGCAATAATGCTCCATTTTTTATTTCTTCTCTCAGGCTGGACTCAGAAGGCATTGACTTGCTGATGAACCTCCTTTTGGTGAGTGGTAGAGCAGTCCAGGTGGATGGCAAAGGGATTTGCTGAAGTGAAGGTACTCTGGCTGCCCTCACACTGATTTTGTAGCCAGGCAGGAGAGGAGCTGTGACTGCAGAATGAGCCATGGCCCTCCAGCTATGGCATTGTAGATGCTATCCCAAACCACCTCCCATTAAGGGCGGTGAGCCATCCTTCACCCTGATGATCCATAAGGTACGACATGGCCAGTGCACTCCTATGGTCACACAGTGTGTGCTCTCTGTCCCTTGTGCACATGCAAACGGCACTGGTAATTGCCTGCACACCCCCATGGTGCACACAGTGTTTTGACACACTGTCACCCACGCAGCATATGAAATTGCTTGGGCACTTACATGTGCATAGGTGCAGAAATCTGCACACACCCTGTTTGGGGCCTCTGTGCCCACTGAATGCCATCTCACACGTGCAGAATGTATGTCATTGCCTTTCTCTGGGGCTTTGTGCAGTACGAAGCCAAAGGCCGGATTTCGGCGGAGGCAGCCCTGCGGCACGCTTACTTCAAGAGCCTGGGAGAGCGGGTGCATCTCCTGCCTGACAGTAAGTGCACGCTGTCCTCTTGCCCAGGGGATGTGGAGCAAAGAGCTGCTGTGCAGCCCAGGGGTGGTGGTTTGCAGCCAGATCTCTTCGGATGCCTCTTGTCTTTGCTCACTCAGAGGTGCTGCTGCAGCAGAGTGGGGTGGGAGCTTGGTGGCTGTGAGAGCAAGAAACAATTTGGGTGGGACAATGTAGATTAGGAATGCGAGGGAAGAGCTCTGATGAGGTGCAGTGCTGCACTTGGGCACTGCCATCCCACTTGGCTCTGGGTTTGCAGCGCTGCTGGCTCAGCTAGCTGGACTGATGCCTCTCTCTCTGCCCCCTCTGCCTAGACGTCTCCATCTTCTCCCTGAAGGAGATCCAGCTTCAAAAGGATCCTGGCTACCGAGGCTCAGCCTTTCAGCAGTCAGGTAGGACTGGGGAAGATCGTGCTGACCTCTCCCAGACAGTGCCATGGACTGCGCTGGCACTGGGGTTACTCCCAGTGGGTCCCACACAGGAAAAAGCCAAACCTGATCCCTGCTCCCTGCTTTAGTCCACAAATTACCCCGGGGCATCCTTGCTTGTCACCTACTGTGGTACCAAAGTCACATCTAGGTGCCCTGAGGCACAGGTCCCTCCTCTGTGAATGCCGTGGGCTTGTAACCTCCTAACCCAGAGCACCGCAGGGCTCAGCTTCTCTGCAAAGTGCTGCTCGCCATCTGACCTCTCTGACCCATCTCTCTCTCTCTCTTCCTCAGCCCGAGGGAAGAACAGGAGGCAGAGTATATTTTAAACTTGGATCTCGTGTTCCCCTTGTCACCATGGAGATCAAAGCACTGAGAAAGGAGATGGCAACACGCTCCCACCTGACCCACCGCAGAATTACTGACTTGAGCAGGACGATGCTGAAGTGCCCTTGGCCGCAGGCTCTCCCCTGCCTGTCCCCACAACCACAGCCCCTAGCAGCTGCTGTTGATGGACCTGTGGCCTTTTTCCCCTCTTATTTTCATGTTGTCCCCATCAGACGTGAGCTGCCACCCTCTGTGCTGGTGCTCTAATGAGGAGCTGCCCTGGGCATTGCCTGGAGCGCAGGATCGTGTGCTGCCCCAGGGAACCGCTCGCTGGCCTTGGGGGGTGAGCTGGGCACGGGGAGGTTTGGTGAGCAGAGGGTGGTATCTCCAAAGCTGGGCAGTGGATCGTAGCGTTTGGCCCAGGCAGGCATTTCTGAAAACGTACCTTTGCTCAGACAACCTGCTCTGCACCCCCTATTTTTTGGGGAGACACTTTGCAGCACGTGACGAGTCAGGGGCATGACCCAGCCTGGCACTGGAGAGACTGCACCTGAGGCACAAAAAGCAGGGCAGCCCTCCCTTATTTGCCTCTGCGTCTGCCTACATAACCCTTTCTCTCTCCCCATCTTTGGTACCTGAATCCTGACAAGGATGGAGCAGCCGGGAGGAGGGGGCTTCCCATTGCTTCCCCCAGCATCTCCCCCTCCTTGCCACCATTGTGTTTCCAGATTTCGTCAGCTGGGTGCTCCCCAGGGATGTCCTGAGCTGAAAGCAAGGGCTGGCTTAGCCTGCCCGGGGTGCAGGTACCTGCTGGTAGAGCTGTGCAGAAGCGGGGCCTCGCGTTGCTGTGCCGAGCCCTTCGGCCAGCCTTGCCCAGGCACCGATGGAGCAGCTCCTTTCTCATGGCGGAGCCTGCTGCCCTCCCAGCCCACGACCCTCTCTGCCGTCATCGCAGGGGGCAGGATGTGGTTCCCAGCTGGCATCTCAGGAGCTCACCTCCCCCCATGCTGTCGCTGAGCCCCACGCGACGTGGCAGAGCCCGAGCCTGCAGCCTCTCCGCACCAAAGTGTTGCACACACCCACCTCAGTGCATTTCTACCCGGCGGAAGGGGGAGAGGTGCCAAACCTCCCACAGCTCAGCTGTGGGGACCAGAAATAGACCCGGAGAGAAGCAAATCGTCCCTCAAACCTCGTCGCCTGGCCTCTACGTTTGTAGCCAACGCCAGATCGTACCAGCCCTGACTCAGATCGATGCCGTGGGACTGAGGTGCATGCTTAGATCTGAGTGTGCTTTGCTGGCCAAGGACTGCTCCTGGTGCGTTTTCCCCTCTGTACACTTCAGGAACGTGCCAAATCCATTCTGAGCGAAGCATCCCTGCTGCACCTCTCCCCCACAGCCTGCAAACAGCCTGAAACGTCTTCAAGTGTGTGAGCATTGCAAGAAGTCTCTACTGTATAATATTCACATCCTTTTCTTGGCTGTCCTGGATGATTAGTCCTCTCGCCCACCGGTCCTCCAGCCCATGGATGTGGCTCTTGGACATCTTGTGGCCTCTGGACTTGGCAGGCGCTGGGACTGTCACCTGGCACTGGGACTGGCAGGACATGCTGATGTCTTAACCCGTCATGCTCCCAGCCTGGGAGGCATTGCTCAGGGGACAGCAACACTCCGTGCCACTGTTTCCCCGTCGAGCCAGGAGTGAGGGCTCTGTTTTCTGCTTTGCTGTGCAGGATTTCTTCTGTGATCCTCAGGAAATGCAAAGCGTGAGGATAAATAAGGAGACCCTGGAGCTCCCCGAAGCTTCTGGGGCAGCTCCTTCCTGTGCCAGTGCTTGATGCGATGTGCCCTCTGAGCTTCCCCATCAGACCAAAGCTGTTAATTCGGGTTTGTCCTAGACAAGCATCCAGACGTCTGCATTGTTTGAGGTTTGCCCATCCCTGCTCAGTTCCCCTCTCAGTATGTCCAGCGTACAGCAGGCTGAATAGTTCATTAATTGTTTCCATTTGATAGGGAAGAGCATGAATAGCCATCAGCCACCAGTGACGCATTTCACCCTGATGTCAGGGTAGTGTTTTGCCTGGTTTCCTACACCCGGCTCCTGCTGCACAGGGCTTTTCAGTAGGGAGGTTCACAAAGGGAGGTGTTGGCTGGAGTAAGGCTGAGCTCTCACACTGTCATCTTTTCTTTCACAAAGGCATTTTATACGGGAATTTCCTTGGCATGGCAGGGATCTGTGGTGCGGACTTGCACTTCCCAGGGCAGCCAGCCCCCATCGGGAATTAGCAGCTCAGCAGGCAGGCCAGCTCACGGACACAGCGTCTCCTGTGCCCTTGCGGCAGCACCTTCAGGTACATGCGGCGAAGGGTGCTGGTGTGCCCGGGGGGGCAGAGTCCCCGCTGTGGTCTGTGAGCACGGATCGGACCAGGGGGAGCAGGAGACCCCTCCACCCGCTCTTGGGAAGCCCATTCAGGACATGTTTGACCTGTGCAGTTTTCTTGCTTGGCATTACCATCCTCATGCACTGAGGTTGCCTTGGGCATAAAGCTCACTGGGGCATAGGGTGCCCAGCTGAGCCGTCCCACTTTCACACTGGGAGGATGGAGGCAGACCACACCAGACCACCAGATCGGTGTGCTCTCAGCTCTCCCCCCCATAAGAGAGGTATTCCTGCTGAAGGTCAAGGTCACCTACAGAAACCGCTGGGGAGAAATGTTTGGGAAAAGACCTAGGAATGACCGTGTAGACAGGACTGCTTTACCCAAGATCAGATAGCAAAGACAAAGGGCCTGTTAACTGCTGTTTATTCTTTCGTAGCCTTTGCCTTTCCTCCTATAAATCCTCCCTAAAGGAGACAGTATTATTTATTAGCCCTGTGCGCTACTAACAGCACAAATTTAAGATAACCCCTTTTGTTCCACCGCGTTCAGTGGATATTTGATTCCTATTCAGGAGGGCGATAGTGTGTGTAAATATTTGGTGCGCCACTGAGCAAGGTTTGATTTGTAAGCTCCCGTCGTTGCTGCACTTGCACGTGTCGGCTGGCAGAGCCCCGAGCGTCTGATCTCCCACGGCACGCTGCCCGCCAAGCCTTCCCGGCTGCGGAGAAAAGGAGCTGCAGGTTGGCAGCGATGAGAGCTCGGAGCCAAATCCCCCTTCTCCATCTCCTGGATAGCGTTACGGTCCTCCTGAGGACCACGGGGTCTGCCTGGGTTTATGAGGACCAAGATCCCTTGGATGCCCCAGTTTATAAAAGCCCCGAGCAGAGCGGTGCCCCGCTCCTCCCTGCATGCAAGGGGAGGAAATCTGCAGTGGAGCTCCCGCTGCCGATGGCATCACTCCCTGCCTGCTCCGGCAGCTCATCCCCGGGCAGGCTTTCCCCAGCTTTGGGAGCGCCAGCCAGCTCCCAAGTTGGATTTTTAAAGTAGCGCTAATGAAAATGCTGGGAATGTCTGTGGTTCTCTGGCATGTTTTCATTTTGTGGGTTCTCCCATCCACCGCTTTGCGGAGTAGCTGGCACTTCTCGCGGGTGGGGAGTTTTGACAAAAGGAAACTGTTGCTTTGTCTTCCAGACATTTTTCTTGCAATTTTTTTTTTTGTTACCAGTTCTGGTGGAAAATGGAGTTTTGGCTGTGCCCTCAGGAAAGGCTGTATTCTTTCATTTCCAGCTGATAGCTAGTTAAAGAAATGTAAGTAAATAATGTGTAAAGCAGGGTCCGTGTTACGGGACAATAAAACTTACAGGCAGAGCTATTTAATTTCACCCTCTCCATACGCACATGCACACGCCTTTCCTGGCCCAACCCGTTGCCAGATCTATGTTAAGATTCTAGATAACAAAACTACATTGTATCTTGGAGACTAAGGACAAAATAAGTGGATTTTTTTGTCTCCCTGACACATGACGGAAAAAAAAAAATTAAAAGGCCATTTTCCCAAGCTTCTCAAATGTTTTGCTTGTTTGTTTCCAATGACCTATCTTCAGTCACAGAAATCAGGCTAGCATAAAATGGGAGCCCAGGGCTCCCAGGAGCAGGCTAGGAACAGGCAGGTGGGAAAGCATTACAGAAAGAGTGTAACCCGCTGGACTGAGTAATGTCAAAGGTTTCGTGTGCGTGTCCCAGGGCACGGGGAAGGGACCGGACCTGGGATGGGAGCCTGCCTGGCCTTAGGTGGCCAAACTCTGCTTTCACCAGTGTAAATCTGGCATCTTGCAGCCATGCAAGCCTGGGTTTGCTCAGAGCACGGAGCCAGCGATGGCTGAGCGAGTCCTGCAAGGGCCATCAGGTCTTGATCCTGAAATACATGAGCTTAAAAGTGACGTGATCTCACCTGCCAAAAGCTGTGGCTCTGTGCCTGACTGTGCTGCTCCAGCCGTGCCACGCCGCTGTCCTGTCTCTGTACGCTCGAGTCGTGTAAGAAATGCGTTTGGATGTCCCCTTGGCATTCCCCACTAGCGATGTCCGGGCACAAGCACTATGAAACCCACTTTCTGGTTTCTTCATTGCCTTCTTTCATCCCCAGCGTCATGCTTGTCCTACAGCAGGAAAGATAGATCCAAGCGGCCAGGATACACATACTGTGAATGTTCTCTGGTGTGATTCATTTGCAGAATACCAATAATATATTTAACTAGTGTTGTACAAATGAAAGATGCATTTTAAAAGAAGTGATTTTAAAGATTTATTCCAAAAGAAGCAATGATTTTTTTATAGAAAGTTTTTCTGGAATAAATGGAAAGGTAAAAAAAAAAAAATAAAAGATCGTATCCATCTATCAATCTTGTGTCTGAATGTTTTATAAGAATATTTCAATTTTTGTATTTCAGACGTGACATGGACTATTTTGTGGATGTGCTCATTTTCTTGCTAAGGCTTATGTTACAGTTGTATTGTGAACTCTCCAAAGCCAAGATTGGACAATAAACTTTATGGAATACAGGATAGTTTTGTACAGGATATAATTTTTCCCTTTTCTCTTTTTTTGGTAGGAGAAGGATCCGCTTTGTTTTTGAATTTCAGCTAGGTAGCACTGACGTCTCAGGCGCGCAGGTCCCTTGCCAGGCTCCCGAGCGGTGAGTTGCTCCGTGGTGGGCGTGCAGGGGAGGCAGGCTGCCGGACCGCGGCTCCGAGCATGCCGTGCCGTGCCGTGCCGTGCCGTGCCATGCCACGCCATGCCTTCCCGCAGAGTCATTCCCCACAGCTGCTTTCTATGCAGCTCCAGGACGCCTTTCGTTTTCACTTGTGCTAGCAGGGCATTTTTCAGCTGGCTGTAGTAAGCTCCCAGACACAGACTTGGTGCAAGACGAGTTTCCCACTACCTGACCTTTGCAGGGTGTTGAAACATAAGACTTCAAAAACTTGAGCACAATAGGAAAATGTTTCTGTGGTTCCTTGCATGGATCCTAAGGCCCTAAACAAATATTGCCATAAGCCTATCAGGCAAATAACACACAGAGCTGACATGCCCAGCCCATGGTTGCAAAGCAGCTGAAGGGCAGAGCTGGGGAAGGGACAGGGGAGCCCTGTTTCCAACAGCTCTAGCAGCTAAAAATCTCCCTGAGATCAGAGCTGTTCAGCACGGCAGTCCCCTTCACATATTCCTGCTCTCTGGCCCATCAGTGCTGAAGAGAAGCTACAGCCACCCAGGTCTGGGGGACCTGGGAAGAGCCAGAGATGGAGTACAGGGGGACCTGTGGGATCTTTAGGGCCAGACCCGTGGTGTGAGCCCGCGGACGATGGGCGGCTGGTTTAGGGAAGGGGGCAACGCCCTTCATCTCCCTCCCTGGGCTGCACCTCCAGCCAGTGCCCAGCCTGCCTGAGTCACATTCAGGCACTGGCGTGGGCAGATCCCCAGTAGGAAGCTGTTTGCCAAACCAGTTCCTCCATCTGCCGCTCTCATTCCTCCAGTCTCGCGGCGGCTGGAGCTGCCGGTGCTGGGTCCGGGGGAATGCCGCCGAGTGGCCCCAGCCCGCATCCTCTGCCCGCGGATCCGACCGCATCTGGATATTCCCAGCCGCCCGAATAGCCGTGACCTCCCCGCTCTGTGTCCCTTGGGGGGTCCTCCTGCCTCACAAGGATGCTCAAGCCAGGTCACCCATCACTCCTGGGGTCTCTCAGCATATCTGCAAAGCGGGGACGATACCTGCTGCCCTCAGTGAGATTATTTGTGTGTCATTAAATTACAGGTGCATTTCGGGAGGCCCAGCCTGGTGGTTTCGTTGCAGCCCGCCCTCCTCTGCTGCAGTTTTAGGGCAGTAAAGGAAGAAGCACATTGATTCCAGCTAAACCGGAGTGGGTGTGCGAATTATTCAGTTGGACGATAGGAAAACATGTAGGTGAGCGCTTCCTCCTTTTAGATGAGTGTTACAAGATCTGTAATAACTGGGCCAAGATCTCAGGCTAATGTTTGACCTAGAAGTAGGAGCAAAGCTTTCCAAATCACACAGCGTGTTTTGAAACTCTTGACCCTGAAATACATGAGGTGAACACCTCTCCCGGGTGCTGCCGTTCCAGCTGCACGGCCCATTCGTGCGGGGTTGCTGAGCATCTTACATGCAGCCTAGAATAATTCAACCCATCGTATGGAGAGTTTATGCTGTGTTGTAAGAAGCATCACGTCTTTTCTCAGTAAGGTGCAGTGATTCAGGGTGGTTATTTTCTTACCTGCTCAAGCTTGCTTGGTGGTGGGTTTTTTGGGCTGAGTTACAGCTGCTGAAAGGCATCGGTGCTCCCATCTCCAAATGCACATGCAGTTCTTTGGCCCATCACACTGGCACGCGTGGTTGCTGGGATAACAAGTTGGGGTTTCTGGGGGTGTTAGCCCAGATTTGCCCTTTGTGATCTCTTGGCAAAAGGGGGACGGGGGAAAACTGTTTGACGGTATCTCAGCCCCAGGCCCTTGGCTACTGCTGCCAACCCAAGCACTGGCGAAAGCCTTGGAGGAGCCTGTCCCCGGGTGCCTGCTGTCCCAAGCCCACCCGTGGGGCCTCAGCTGGTTCCGCACCGAGGAAACCTTTAGAAAACCTATTATTAGAAATGAATTTTCTCACTGTGTTGAGACTGGTTTAAGAGAAGTGATGCCAGCATCACAACAGCAAATCTGAACAAAATCTGGCTTCTGGGTTGAAGCTCTATAGAGTAGTCACTGCAAAGCAGGACCGGTCATGTTAAAGAATTGCTCCACTGGCTGAAGAGATTAACTGATACAATGCAAAGAAAACCTGCTGTGCTTCTCGCTGCCCCAGGAAGAACGTGCGAAGGCACAGGAAGCAAAAGGAAGGTGTTTCTCAAATGCTTGCGGGATCTTTTTGAGCAGCAATGGCATGCAGCGACTGACGCTGCTGCCTGTAATTGTGCTGCTCTGCTATTCCTTCATTCATGATTTCACTTTGCAGTTTGCAGCAAGCGCAAAAATGTGGGTGTTTAATTCATTGCAAGTACAACATTGATTTCAGTTTGGAAAACAGCCTGAAGTGCCTCCTCGTGAAGCTAATTCTGGTATTGCATATACTCATAGTCCTGTGGCTTGCATTTTTATGAGCTACCTCTGAGGATCTGGATTTCAGTATGTGGAGCCAGAAAGGATCTGTGTGTTCTTATGCTGACTAACCCACCTACGCTTCGTTTCTTATTTGCAAGCATATCTTGCATGATTTGTGTTATCCCCGATGAAATGGCCTGATATTCCTGGAAGCAAGTGTACTGGCACTTAGGCCGTTGCTTAGCGAAGTGGGGTCAGCTATTGTAGCTGGGGTAGGGGTTGTACTAACATTTGTAACCTCTGGTGCCTGGATGCTGCCTTTTCATCTGGCAGTGGATGCAGTGAACCTGCAAAGTCAGGGAAAGCATTGCTCAGCCATTTTATAGTTGGGGAAGTCAAGGCCCAGAGAGCTGATGCTATCAAGTGATGGTGATACAGTACTGGAAGCCAGAAGTAGAGTGCAGGTCTCCTTGACTCCCTGTCTGGTAAAGAGAGAACCAAGATCAATGTTGAGATCAAGAATGTGGTGCAGAGGAGCCATGGGTAAAGCCCCATCAGCCCTTTTCTTGGGGCATGGCACCCGGTATGTGGAAGATAAGGATCTGCTGTTTCATCAAGTAACTCCGGCTCCCTGCCCAAGGAGATGTATGGACAAAGAGGGGCAGGAGATGACCTTCCCAGCACCATTTTGATGGAAAGGCCTTTATTGTCACAATCCTTCCTCCCTCGTGCTGTTTTGTCCCCACTTACGGATGGGGAAAGGGAAGCTGAGGTAGTCTGCAGTGGTGTGGCCTTTCAAAGCCAGTCATTGCCTGGCAGGGAGAGCCTGAGGCTGTGGCTCACAGGCCTGTGCATCAGCCTCGCCCCCCTCTCCATCTGCCATCCAGGCTATTAAGGAAGATAGTTTATCATGTAATGATAAAACCCGATTTCCGGCTATGCTGTTGAGTCACTCCATGTCTGTAAGCAAATGGCTTAATTCCTTTCTGGCCCTCAGTTTCCCCATCAGTAAAACAGGATGACAACATGGCTCCATCCCTCCAGGCAGCTGAGCTGAGGTTTCTTTGATTGCTGAATGGCTTCAGGTGCAGAATGGCGTCAGGTGCAGGTGCACGGCAGCCACAGGAGTTCTCCATTGGAGGCAATCAGGAGTTTATTGCCCGCCTGTGCTCTGCTGCTGCCCACAGTCACTTTGTTCACTTTGGTGGTGGAAGAGGACATGATCCTGTTCTCCTTACTCTGGGAAGACTCCTGTGGATGCCACAGACAGGGAAGAATAAGGACTCAGATGCAGTTTGGATTAGCTAAACATTAAGCTATGTCCAGGTGGAAATGAGCACCTACAGCCCTGGAGCAGCATTCCTGAGGCACGGGTCACAGGACGCGTGAGTATATGCGTGGGGTCTGCTGGCATGGGAAGGGCCCTGGTGTGCAGGTCTGGAGCCAGCCCTCTGTCATGGCTGAGCTCCATCGATTCTGGTTTGCCTGGAAAGAGTGTTCTAAAAATTGCTAGTCTTTCCTAGCTAAAGTAGGTGAAATATTTATAAATCTATCCTCTAGAGGAGACCTTTTGCGTAAGCATCAACCACTCTGACTTTAAAACATGCACCCCCCCCAAGCCATCTTGTGCTTCTCATCCAGAGAAGGGGCAACTTTAATTGCATTTGTCTGGAACGGTTGCGCCTATTTACGGGTACGGGAGACCGCAGGGACGGTCAGCAGCGGCAAAGGGGATTGCTGGGCTTCCTCGCTTGGCCGTGCTCTCTGTTGCATCGGGTTTGCTGCTGTGGCCGTGAGGTGTGGACCACGCAGCGAGGTCGCGGCTGGGGGCTGCCCCACTTTTGGCAAGAAGATCCAAACCCTGGGGGGTGCGGGGGGGGTGCTCGGGTTCCTCCCGGCCCCCGGGGGGATACGCTGAACCGCGGCTGCCTCGGGCGGAGCGGGGTCCGCCGGGGCGGCTTCGGGGGGCTGTGGGGGATGGAGAGGGGCCCCGNCGGGCGGCGCGGGAGCCGCATCGCCGTGGCCGCCCCGCGCCGCCGCCCAGGATGTGGTGGGACGAGCGGGTGTCGGCGCGGTTCCGGAGGAACCTGCAGCCCACCCTCACCTACTGGAGCGTCTTCTTCAGCTTCGGCCTCTGCATCGCCTTCCTGGGGCCCACGCTGCTGGACCTGCGCTGCCAGACCCAGAGCTCCCTCTCCCAGATCACCTGGGTCTTCTTCTCCCAGCAGTTCTGCCTCCTGCTCGGCAGCTGCCTCGGAGGGGTCTTCAAGAGGACGTAAGGCGCCTGGCAAACTCATCGCACCTCCCGCGGGTGGGCTTAGCTCTCCGCAGCCCCCCCCGCTTTCCTCCCGGGCCGGGGGTGGGCAGCACCAGCTTCGCCTCCCTCCCGTGTTCTCCCGCCGGGTTTGCATGGCTGCGCTGGGATGCTGCGGCCCGCGTGGGAAAGCCCTGCCCGAGCGGAGCGCTCCGTGCATATTCCAGAGGGTCCGCAGCCCTCTCGCCTGGGCGGCTCGGAGGGAGGGGGCTTCCCGGGAGGTGCGGGACGGGAGCTGCTCTGCGGGCGGCTGCTCTCCTCTTCTGCACGGTTTCGTACCCTCGGAGAGAAGCTGCCAGTTCCCCTGGAGCTCAGGACAGAGATAGCCTTAGCGTGAAGTTACAGCCAGAACTTCCTGGAGGGTGTTTTCCTTACCCTGATTGTTTATCACAAAAATATTATTGGAAGGCTGTTTTAATAACCTCAGTGTCAGAAATCGAGGCATTGTTGTGCTCCTCAGGAGTTTGGGCAAACACGAGGCGAGACGCGAGCGGTCCTCGCGGTCTTGCTGCTGTGGGAGATGAGGGCAGAGGCAGTGCCTCAGTAGCGCAGGGTGACCAGGGACAGCAGTGTTCGGACAGCCCAATGGGGGTTTGCACCGAGCCTCCTGTCCAGGATATGTTTAAAGTAAATAATATGTGATGGCTCAACCCTAAAGATCGCCAAACAGGCATTTGATTTGAGGCTTGATGACAGCTATGCTCTGCCAAGAATCAGCTGATCGTTTACATTGTCAGTAATTCTTCAGGCAGTGATGTAACGTGTCAGCTCCGTGTGTGTCTGATGTACACGTCATATATATGTATATGTTTAACATCTATATGAGAGAATTTTGCATGAATCCTTGGCTGCTTTAAAATGCCCATCTAAAAATGTTTTGTTAAACTCTTGCCTTGTGAATTGTGGAGAGCGTTGGCTAATGAAGATGGCGTTAGAGCACCTGTTAAATCGCCATCCTGGCACATTGAACTGTCCTGGTCCCCCTGTCCGGACAGAGCCCAAAGGCGCTGTGGGGCAGCAGGAGCTGCTCTCTGTCGGGCTGTGCCGGGGGAGAGAGGAGCGAGGTGGGGTGCACGGGAATGGGGACAGCGCGTGGGAACCTCGCCCTGGGTCTGACACGGATCCGAGACTGCTGGGTCAGCAGCCTTTGCCAGCCCCCAGTCTGCCTCACATATGTTTGAAGGAGCAGCGAAGGAAAAAGCAGGATTGTTTCCTGCTGTCAGCTTCCCACCCCAAGCTCCTGCCCTTGGCCAGCAGGTTACGCAGACCCATTTGGGGTTTTGTGCTCAGAGACTCCCAAACTTTTAGCTCTGCAGCAGCACGTTGGGGAAAAGAGCGTCTTTGTTGCTCACTGTGGTTACGAGCCTGGATGTGTTTGTGATCGCAGCCTCTTGGAGCAATGGGCTTTTGCAAAGTGTCTGCAAGCCCCACTGAGGAGCAGCAGCCCTGACAGGCAGGAGGGCATGTTTCGGATAGTTGTAGCTTGAGAGCGTTGTGGGGGGTTACTCAGAGCGGTACGGCGTGTGGGTTTGGATGAGAACATTAACTGTTCAGACTCGGAGCTCCTGTGCTATCCCCTCTTCAGGGACGGACAGGCTGAGCTGTCCTGCTAAGGATTTCTACTTCTGGGCCATGCTGCAGGTTTATAAATCAAATTATCCTGGCCCTGGTGCTGGCTGGGGAGGGGTGCTGGACAGGTCATCTTTTCAGGTGAGGAGATGGATAGCTGCTGGTAGAGGGTCCCAAAGCATCTCCTGCCTGCAAGCCAGCCGCGTTTAATTTCTAATGCCTGAGGAACATAGACTTTGTTGCTTGCTTTGGATTAAAATATGTATTGGTCTGAGCTCTCTGAATGATGGACTCCTGAGGGAAAGCAGTGTTGTTACTGGATTCTGCAGCAGAAGTGCGTGGTGGGACCTATATAACAGTTTGGTTCCTCTCACCAGAGAAGTTGCTGAATGTTGGGCTGTAGTCTCTGCTGTAGTCCTGGAGCACTGGGAGGACAGAGCATAACGGTGGCATCCATCCCTTCTGTGACTCTGTGCGAGCCTGGACTGCCAGAACTAGCTGCAGAATTCCCTCTTGTGCGAGATTTCGAGCAAGAAGAAAGTTTGCCGTTGCAAGTTTCCCCGAGCGATGTAGAAACGCAACTGTTGCCTGCGGTGCTCTGCACCGGAGACCTGGGTTTGATGCGCGGTCCCTTCCCTGGCTTGTCGGGAGGTGCAAAGCCAGAGCCGTGGGAAGAGCAGCTCCCACGTAGCCGCAAGGCGTGTTGTTTAAGCTCGCACTCGGGTTCACGATGGGCTGCTGCTCTCTGGTAACTCATGCTTGGGGTTTGCTGGGTTGTAATTACAAGTTCCGCTTCAGAAGAACACAGCTTTTTGCAGGGTATTTGCGTGAGTGGGGTTGGGGTTGAGGTGGAGGGCGTGCCCTGGCTCAAACCCTATTGCTGCCGTGGTGTTGGTAGAGGTTGCTCAAGCAAAGACAGCCCTGGCAGCAGCTGATGCGCTCCGTAAGGAGCCCTGTGCACCTTTGCGTGAAGCACGCTGAAGACTCTTGTTTCCTGGTATTACCTGGACTAGATTCTCAGAAGTGCCTGACGTGTTGTGAGACTGCAAATCCAGCCAGCAGAGTTGGGATGGGAGTGCTGAGAGGACTTGAAACCCTGCCTAGACTCAGAAACCCGAGTGCGAGGGAGCTCTTTGGTAAATCCAGCCCTGAGCGCCTGGCACTGCAAACCCCAGGGGTGAGCTCTGTGCACCTGCATCCCCCGCCGCTCTCCCTCTTGCTTCCCTTGCCCTCCCCTTTTCCTTTCCCATTTTGTTGGATTTTAAGCTCGCATTGTGAAGTTAAAGTCACGCTCCCTCTGTGCTGCTGTGCTACGCGTTTGTGACAGAAACACAGAGTAACGGAGCACCTGTGCCCCAGTTTGTTGGTGTGTGGTTGGTTTTTTTTTTTCCATTCAGAAACTGCGTTTTTGTGTCCTGTATTTTTTTGCTTTTGCTCCCAGCATTCGGGTCAGCCCTGAGCTAGTCTCTCTGGTGTTAGCAGAGGAGAGGAGGGGGCTGGTAGGTCTGTGGCTGTGTTGGAGCCCTGAGCAGGCTCTGCTCGAGGGAGTGATTCACAGCAGGACCTGGAGGGCTGATGAGATGGGACCTTTCTTTCATCTTTACCCCTGGGCGCCTGTGTAGTCGCAGAACGTCAGCTGAGCGTGGGTGACCCTGTTCTCTCCCTGCCCTTCAGACTCCCATCTTCTGAAGGTTTCTGTTCAAGCATGTGGCTGGTGCAGAGGACACTTCTCACCGCAAAGGAAAGTAAAGCCTTTTGTTGCTGAGAGCAGAGAGCACGGTGACTTGAGCATGAGCTCCTCGGGGGAGGCAATGCTCCCCAAGCCTGGCTGGTGCTTCCTGCTGGAGACAAGAGTACCTGAAGGCAGATGTGGGATAATCCGAGCCCTCCTCTTCCTCCATGTCCTCACCTCATCCCCTTAGGGCTTTGGGTTTTTAATTATCAGGTTTGCAAGTCTGAATTAGCCTGATTATCTTTTTTCTTCTTGATGTGAGGGACTTAGAAAATGCTCCCTGGGGTGAGGAAAAACATCCTTGAAGTTGAAGAGTGCCTGCTGCAACAGGAACGCTGAGGTGGGGAGTTATATACGCCGTGTGGGAAGGAGAGGGGAAGCTATGCTGGCTGTGACTACAGGACAGCATTAACTGCCCTAATCCTATAGAGGAGATCAACCTAAATGGTTTAGGGGAGAGCTGCAGACCTGTCCTCAAACCTCGTGATAGAGCCAGAATGTGCGGTGGGTGTTTCTGAAACAGGGTCCATGACGTTACGGGACCTATTTCATATGCCGAAGCGGAACCTGCCCTGGGGACAGCAGTAGCTAGTGCAGAGCTGTGCTGTGCATCCGCTCAGTCGGGGACGTGGGGACTGGTTAGTGATGGGGAGGATGGCGATGTCAGAAACCGGATCATGGCATTACATCAGGGTGGCTTTTTAAGCCCTTTGGAGGGGTGCATTGGTTTTGCATCATCAAGACACGGGGTTCAGACCCACTCTGGGGTACCTCATTTAAGGATGCTTTCAAAGAGGTTTGTTTCTAAAGAAATCTCCCAGCTGGTTGTTCGGTGCCTCCCTGGGTGCTGAGCAGTGTCCTTCGACTATGTCTTGGGGATCTGGCATGGGAAGCCAGCAATTTCTTGGTCCCCCCTAATGCCAGAGCCGGGGAAGGGGGCAGAAGGGCCGTGTGCCACTCTGGGCTGTGGGCTGCTGGTGTTTGCGGGGTGGGGTGCAATTGTGTTGTTAACATCGTATGGCTGGAGGCAGGAATTTTTGCTCATTGGGGAAAAGTGAGGTGATCTTTTTAGTGCTTTTTAAGGACATAACATCATCTGCAATTAATGTTTAACTCTAGTAATGAACGTGCTCCCTAGCCAAGCACAAGTGGTGCTGTGGTTGTTTTGCTAGGGCGGCAGAAGAGGCATTTCTGGGATGTCTCGGTGTGTGTTTTCCCCATTGCTCCTGGCCTCGGATTCGCCAGCTGCTGGTGCCTCTGCCGCTCTCGCTCCTGCTGTACCCTGGAGAGTGCTGCCTTGTCTCTCCAGGCTCGAAGCTGCTTCTCTCTCATTTGCTAGTGTTTTTTCCTGCCGTGACTGTGCACATCTTGCTTTGCTCCCTCCCTCCCCCAGAAATCCCACGCTGGCTCCCCGTTTTGCTGTCAGAGGAAGATCAGTGGTTACGGCTTTGCAAAACATTGGCTTCTCCGACGTGGTCTGGCTGATGGGTGAGCGAGGCTGGGCTGGGAGATGGGAGCACACCGAGGCACTCGTACAGCCAGGTTTGTGCCACCGGGCAGGAGGATAAAGGAGACGTGTCCTTTTTCTCCCCGCTGCTGGTGGAGTGCAGTGTTAAGCAACAAGCAGGAGTGCAGCGTTAAGCAACCACCTTCCTTGGTGGAAGGCCAAATCACTGTGGGTTTGCAGATGAATGAGGGCCACGCGGAAACGCAGTGACATGCCCAAGGCCAGGCCGTTCTGGACAAGCAGTCAGGGCAGGAGGGCTGGTAGCACGGTGCCCGGCAGCCGCGGAGACTCTCTGCTGCAGCTCCAGCCTGTGCCGCCTCATGGCCTTCTCCTCCCTCTTTGGGCAGAGTGTGAAGCAGGCGCAGGGTGCAGACAGCCCGCAGGAGAGAGCCGTAGGTGCTTTGCTTGCTGGTTGCACGTCCATACTAGGGACGTACCTGTGCATTGCCAGTCCTTTGCTGCAGCCAGACGGCTGTGCCCCACATCCCCCGGCAGCATACCCCAATTGCTAATTAGCAACTCATTGCAGCAAGCTGCTGGCTGTTGTAATGGGCTTCTACCAGGGTTTGGGAGCCCAGGGTGGGGAGGGGATGTGCCTGTGCTACCTACTCTCTGCTGTGACTTTATAGTCCCATCTCTCTGCTAGTTTCAATGCTTTGCTGTCTGGTCCCTGTTTCCTTCCTTCCTTCCTGCCTTTCGACTTGGCAGCTCCGGAGCAGCGCGGTGCCAGCCTGGGCGCCGTTCTCCAGCGAGCTGGCTAGCGCCCGGCTCACACCGAGAGCAGCCTCCCCGCGCAGCCAGGCCTGCCTGTGCCGCTGCCAGACTTGGGCTTATCCGATGGACCGTGTGGGTGGGAAAGTGGCTGCCTGCACCGGGAACAGCAGCAGTGCTGCATCCCGCCCTGTCGTGCTGGGGGAAGGGACGATGCTGCCGGAACACATCATGGAAAGGGAACTGCAGCAGCTCCCCAGTGCTCCCGGTGAGGCAGGACAGCACATGCAGGCAGGTCTGGGATGGCATAGTGATGTGGATGCCAGCAGCTCTCTCCCTGCCGGGAACTGGGATTGCCCAGCAGCTCTCATGCCTGCTCAGCCTGCTCGTGCAATACAGCCCTGCATGAGAAATGCCTCAGAGCCGCTCAAAAGTCATGATGTGGCCTCACCTGCACGTACCCGTGTCTCTTTCTCTGCCCAGATCTGCCCAGTTAACAAGGGAACGTTCCCTATTCTGCCTTGAAATGTGCAGGACACAGGTTTGAAGGGATGGTTCCTCTTCTCCGCGAAAGTGGGGTGGAAGATCTGCCTCTTCGAGGCATCACCCTCCGCGCAGGAGATGGCAGTGCCCTAGGCTGGCTGCAGCTGTGACGTGGGGGCACGGGGGTGCAGGCTGGGAGCATTTCCCTTGTCTTGTCAGCAGAGCATGTGCTGGAGCTGCAGTAGTTGGAGCTACAGCCTGTGGGTGCATCTCCTGCTAATGCCTGTGCTGCTGGCTGACCTGGGGCTGGAAACGGGAGGCAGGGCTGTGGTGTGGGTACTGCTCTCTGGTAGTAATTCTGTCCTGTCTTTCCTCTTTCCCTGCCTCAGGTTGGCTCAGTCCTTGTTTGCACTCTTCGCCTCATCGCTGGCAATCTCCTTGGTCTTTGCCATCATTCCTCTGTGCCACAATGTGGTGGTCCTGGCTGTGGTCATGGCTGTGGCAGGACTGGCCATGGGTTGCATCGACACCATCTCCAACATGCAGTTGGTGAAGATTTACCAGAAGGACTCGGCCATCTTCCTGCAGGTGAGCATGAAGCCTGTGTCTCCCCTCTGGCTGTGCTTCCTCCTCTGAGGAAGAGGAGCGAGGGGCTCGGCCAGCCTCCCTGCAGAGAACAGCAGTAAACCCCCCGGCTCTACTGGCGTGTCTCATCTCTTTCAGGCCCTTCATTTCTTTGTGGGCTTTGGAGCGCTGCTAAGCCCGCTGATAGCTGACCCCTTCCTCTCGGACACCAACTGCATCCTCTCAAACTCCACGGCCAACGCCTCCAGCAACCTCCCTCACATCCGCAAGTCCCTGGTCCCGCACCATCCAGGCAACCTGTCTCACTACGACCTGCCGATGAAAGGCATGGTGGTCACGCGCGTCTCCTACGCCTTCTGGATCATGGCCCTCATCAACGTGAGTGCTGCAGCCAGAGCGGTTGCTGGGGACATCTCCGCTTCTCGGCTTTGCAGGTGGCTGTGGTGTTTGGGTGGGGTGTTGGCGCCTGTTCAATGGACCCAGTGATGGAAGAAGACGTGAGGATGGTTGTGCTGGTCCCCAGCAAAGGTTTGGTTTTTGCTAAGTGCCCAGTTTCCTAGCCAGGAGCAGGAGCCTGGGGCAGGAGGGCAGGACTATGCGAAGCTGAACCAGTGGTGACTGCGCCATCAGATGTGATAGGGTCGATGTACTGTCCTGTGGGGTTTGTCTGATCTCTCTGGAAGGAGGTTGTACCTCCAGCAGCGCCCTGGGCAGGAGTTGTACCAGTTAACTACGCTCAGAGCTGCAAGGTCGTCCTCTGTGGTCGGTCTGGGGAGGAGCTTGGTGATGCGGGGATGGCTTGGCAGGAGGGTGATTTGCAGCATCTTTATTCGTGGGAAAGTGC
Organism: Balaeniceps rex; assembly: GCA_013401315.1. Lineage (NCBI taxonomy): Eukaryota > Metazoa > Chordata > Aves > Pelecaniformes > Balaenicipitidae > Balaeniceps > Balaeniceps rex. Next base: position 157,223 of record VYZW01032327.1, on the reverse strand, counting down.
CCATCGATGAACTGAGTTACTGGAGCTGAAGGCTTGGTTGGGGCGTCTCTGCCTATTTGTTATGTTTCCCTGGTGATTGGCAGCAGATGTAAAAGCCCTGTGGCCCTTCCTTTGTGAGAGAAATGGGGTTTAGTGCCCGTCCTCTTTCTCTGCCCTGCTGAGTCCCAAAGCTGATCTCCAGCAAGCTGCTCTTGCCTGCAGGCTGTGGGCTCTCTTTGAAGCGTAGCCCTGTTCCTTACCCCGCAGTTAATACCTGAATCCCAGTATGGTTAAATACAGCTGGTCCCTCGCTGAGCTGTGGCCATCATCGTGCCCGTCCCCAGTCCCTCTGCAGCAGAGCTGGCTAAGCTGCTGCTGTCATTTCCCTGGCGGCAGGAGCCCTGCGAGCGCCTGTGTAATTGTCCATGTAGATCTGGAGCGATAAGAGTGGAGTGTGTTGTTGCAGCGAGCATCGGCCCTGCTGAGCGGTGCTGTTCATGCCGGGATTGATGCCGAGGGCAGCTCTGCTCAAAACCTGTAGAGTGCCCGGTTATGCTGCGTGCATGGGAATTCCTGCTGGCGGGGGTCCCGGGGTCCCCTCTGTGACCAGCTCAGAGCCCTTGCCATAAGGTGCTCTGGTGTCTGTTTATAACGAGCATGCCAGGGCAGGGACTGCCAAGCTGGTGCCTGTTTCGCTCACCTGGAGACCTCCTGTAGTGGAAGTGAAGGGTGATCCTGCCAGAAGGACCTCTCCCTGCCTGTCTGCCCTGCAGCCCCGGTACCTGCTGCCCCTTCCCTGGGCAAGTTTAGCCATTGCCCTCCTGCCAAACCATAAGGATGCGGTGGTGGTCCTTCTCCCTGTCCCAGGCCAACGAGCAGCCCTCGATCTTCCACCACTCCATCTGCACTAGGCAAAGGGAACAGGTTTCTTTGTGCTCTTGGTCTTCCCGTTTGCTGAATAACTAAAACACACCCCAGTGCCCCTAATCCAGGGGCTTCTGTCAGACCAAGGCCCGCACAGCTTGCTGATGCGAGGAGAACAGGCAACCGAAATAGCTGGGCAGGTGCTGTAATGAGCTGCTTTGCAGAAGTACCAAAAAGAACACTCTCTGCCTAGGAGGAGAAGGCAGCTTTAATTACCTCTGACTCTGTATATGCCATGGGAAATGTGCTTTTAATTACACCGGAGCGTTATCTATTTTGCAAGTCAATCCTGAGCAAACTAATTTAGTTTTGAAGGCAGCGTTTAATATCTGCTTTGAATACGACGATGTGTCTGATATCTGGAGCACTGGTGGGAGGGTGGTCGTTGCCAGACTCCTCTCTGTTCCTAGCAGTGTCCCGTGGACATTTTGGGAGCAGGATGGGACCCTAGGCTGAGTCCCGCTGTGTGCAGCAGCTGATGCGTAGCACGTCGTGAGCTGGGCTTGCGCATCGCTGCACACTCAAGTGCTGTTTGCACGTGTGGGTGGTTTGCACATGTATGCGCACGCCAAGCAGGGTCACCGGGAACATGGCAGGGAGTCCCGGGGTGCTGGGATACTGATGGTGTGTTTGGGATGAGGGTTAGGTACAAACGTGAGAGGAGCGGGGAGTCGGACGTGCGCCACAGACGCGGCTCTTGAGCGTGTCCCCTTGCCAAAGCCGAGCTGTTATTGTCTTTCCCAAAGTCTCGCTGAGGGAGCTGACTTGATTCCTTGTTCAAACTAAATAACCCAAGCCACTGGCTGGAGATGCCGAGAGTAGCTCAGCTCCAAAACTGCTGACCCTTCTTTAAGGTGTAAACATCAGAGAAGGATGATGATAATTGGTATTTAAAACCCCGGGGAAGTGGATGAAATGAGTAAGCTATAGAAATGGAAACCAGGACAAGCAACTTTGTTATAAAATGGTCAAAAACACATTTCCAACCCAGTTTTCACAGGGCTCTGTGTATTCTGACAAGACACCAGCTGAAATGATTAATTTCAATTTGTTGCTTTGTTTAAAGTGGAAATGTCTCAATTTGACTTTGGCCTAAACGCAGTGTGTAAAGCTGACAGACTAGTTGTTTCGATGTTGTTGAAGCAAAATGTTTTTGCATTAGTAAAATTAAGTGGTTCAACATTATCAAAATGAAGTGCTTAGATGACTCCCAGCCAAAATTTTTCATTCTAAGAGAAAATTTTGGCTTTTCATCCAGATTTGGAACAAAAACATATTTCAAAATTCAGTTTCCCACAGAACGGAAATTTCATCATCCAGCCCGTTCCAAGGGTCTGGAAATCAGGAAAATGTTCCTCCGAGAGGGATGTGTTTATCCGGAAGGTGGTTTCCCAGGGGAAGCGCGGGACACTCCATTGTGCTTAGGTTGCTTAAAAGTAGCCTGGATACAATAGCAGGGAATGGTCCCGTGCTCCTGGGGGGAGAGGGCAGTGTAGAAACTGGAGGGAAGGAGCCTGGATTAACTGCGTGATGCAGCAACTTGTTGAGTTTATAATAATGGTTAAAAGCTGCCAGGGGGAGGGGAACATCCCCGGGTGATTCAGCGAGCGGAGCTGGAGCGCCGGGTCCAGGCAGCGGGGCTCCTGCTGCCTGCTTTGCCCTTCAGCCCGTGCAGGCTCCCGGTGGGATGCTCAGGTGCCCCTCTACCCCTTGAAAAAGGAAAAGCCTTTTGCTGAAAAAAGCGAAGCAGAGTTGCCCTGGGAAGAAAGCCCACGAGCAAAAGGTTATCACACCGAAATCTCTGCCTGCTCAGGAGGGAGGGTTGGGGGAAAATGGGGACTGGAGGTGTCCAGCTTGGTGTGGTCACGCTGCAGGGAGGGTGCACCGGCTCGGCAGGGCAGGGCGGTGCTTTGAGGACCATTTTAGGGGCTGTGTCTGCAGCTCCTCTCTGGTTCTCGCTGTTTGGGCTCCCCGTGGGGTGGGAAGGCTTTGATAGCTCTTTGCCTCGTGCCAAGCAGCCCAGGCAGCCGACGTGTCGGCCCCGAGAAAACCGAAGCTGCTTTAGGGCTGAGTAGCAAGATCCTGTCATAAGCACGGTGGCCCTGCCCCTGTGTGTCTTGGCACGTGCCCTGGCTCCAGGGGCCAGCGAGGCTCATCGTCACCACCCGACCTCTCCAGTTGGGGTACGTGAGAGCTGCGGATGGGGAGAGGGGCTCAGCGCTTGCCCCACAGCTCGTGGTGGTGGCCGTGCTCGTGTGGGCAGTGGAAGGGACAGTCCTCGAGCTGTCCTTGTCCTGTGGTCAGGGTAGGCTGCTCCTCTGGGATGGATTTCTCCCTTTGCTTGGTGAAACATGCCCTGGCAGGGCTCTGGTGTTCAGCTCTGTTTGCTCCTCTCCATCTGCCCGTGTAATAACTGAACTGCTTTGGTGGATGCTCCGTCCCCTGTACACGCCCCGGATTTACGGCTGGCCCCTCCTGTGGGCCAGGTGGCCACAGGTGACCGTCCCCGGGCGATTTGCCAGCCAGCATGCAGGACACAGGGCTGGCTCGGGATGGAGCCCTGGGAACCTGCTTTCTCTTGAGCTTGTTCCTTTGCTTTTCCCCACTTTCCTGAGCTTGCTTTGGCATGGTGGCAGCCCACGGGTGAGGGCTGCACTTGACCGTGGGTGAGTCTGGTAGGAAATGCCCAAAAGCCGGAGAAACGGCCAGCGCTGGTGAGCAGCTCACAGCTGATGGGGCCAGAGCACTCGTGCACCCGAGGTGCTGCCAGCTCCAAGTCTGGATAAAGCGAAAGGGACCTGCTTGCTTTAGAGGTGAGGATCTGGGGAGCAGGGATTCGCCTATGGTTTGAGTGGGAATCCGGAGCTAGGGCCCTTTTCTGCACAGGCACCGAGTGCTCCTTAAGGCTGGAAGTGCCCAGAGACGTTATCTGTACGGCCAGTCCTTCTGCGTGGGTATTTTTTTTTGCAAAATCTGCATTTTGGAAGAATAAAATCTGGTCCTGACCTCCGGAAGGATTAGAACTATCAAGCAAATGCGTTTTTCTTCCATGGGACCGAACTAACTGTTCCTATTCCCATTGTTCCCAGAACAATGAGGTCCTCATAAATGAATTCAGGCAAGAGAGGCGGGGTGGGGGGGGCGGAATTCTCCATACATTTAAATCATGCCACGAGCCAACAAAAGGCAGGAAATTTGGAGCTAGAGCTCACACTTGCTCGCAGACGCGTAGAAAACAAGCACTCAGCGGCTGGGGAGTGAGCTGTCACTTAGGATTTCCTGGCTTTCTCCCCCAGTTTGTTGCAGAATAAACACCACTTGGTTGCGGCGGGAGGAGAAGGGAGGGCTGGCGAGGGGCAGACCCAGCTTCATTTGCTTCCCTCTGTTTTCTCTGTGGAAAAAAAGAGCAAGTCCCTCCGGGCTTGGAGGCACCACCGAGTCGTGGGTGCACGCAGGGAGTAGGCTCGCGTCTGGGCACATGGCAGCGAGGGAGCACGGTGCCGGGGGGCCTGGTGCTGCGGCTGCCGCGTGATGGATCCAGTGGGCAGGTACGAGCCCGCAGTCCCTGGGTGCATTAGCACCAAGCCCTGACTGCAGGGAACGGTGCTGGTTGGGACTGTTGTGTGTTGGGAGCCTGCGGAGCAGCCAGCGCAGTGGCATCCCTGGATGTGCAGGGGTCTCTGAGGCAGCGACAGCCCCGAGGGCAATGGCTGGAGGCTCACTGCTCTTCAGTCCCAGGTCCTTCAGCAGAGGCTGTACCGAGGGGCTGTTTGAAGTGGCTCGGCTGTAGCGGCGCTGTCGTTGTTGGCCTGGGAACCACGAGCTCATCTCTTACGAGATGCTGAGCAACCTCTGCTAATGGCTGGAGATGGGCAAAGCAGGTCTTGGAGCAGCTTGTTCTGCCCTCACAAAGAATTTCAGCCACAGAAGGTCTCCCATTAAAACCGGTCTGCTCTCCACAGGCAAAAGCTACTTTATTATTTTATTCTTTGGGCAGAAGTGGCCAAATGCTTTGGAAACCAGAACATTTTGGTGTTGAAGGGCTGGTACGGTGCTTCGTGAGGTTTGTATTTAGGTGCCTTCTGTTCCAGTGTCCCTGTCCCTCATCCCAGGTGAATGGTCCCCAGCCGACAAGGACTGGCAGGAGATGCCCCAGCTCTGCTCCGGATAGGGAGTCTTTGCTCTCGACTTGCCTTTTGTTCTCCCCTCCCTACTAGCTCTCCTAACAAGCCTCGTCCCTCCTGCAGTGGCTCCTTACCCCGTTGCCAGCCCCTGTCCTTGCTCTGAGGTCAGGGCAGTGTGAGGCTGCTCTCGGAGGTTAATTCAGGCACATCTGTTGCAGATGCTGAGTGCGACTGGGGAACTGGACTGCATTTTGGGTGAGACTTGTGTCGTGCTTAACTGCCCCTCTCCGTTCCTCCCCAGCTGCCGGTCCCCATCGCGGTGTTTTTCTTGCTCTACAAGGAGCGGATGGTGCCGTGCTTCAACAGCAGCAGCCACCCGCTGCTCTCGGCCGACGAGCTGGCGATGGAAACGCGGCCCGTGGAGAAGGATGATCTCTCCACCACTGTGCAGAGACCCCCCGCAGCAGGAGGTGAGCCGGAGGCACCTCTCTGATAGGTTTGGAGGAACGGGGAGTGAGCAGGGGGAGAAAAAGCCGTATTTCTGAGTGTCTCCGTTGAGTTTAACAAGTGAGATCCATCGCTGTTGTCTAAGGAGGAAACGTTCCAAGATGTACATGTGAATGTAATCCAGAAGTCCCCAAACTGACAATTTGGTGCCCAATTGCCCCTGAATTAGGTGGGACCATAACCCCTGAACAGAGATCGGTATCCTGCTGTTGGGACTCCAGGCTGCTTTTTTTCCAAGCTGTCCTAAAACCAAACCTGGGCTCCCAGGTCATTTAAGCACACGTGAAATTTGTGCCCCTTCATTTCCTTCTGGTTTTCGGTCAGGTGTTGAGCTGGCTCCGCTGACTGTTCAGTTTAAAAGTGGTCGTCATGCTGCAGAACGCTGATTTTTATAAATCTGAAAGGAATAAGGACAGCGCCCTTGTTTGCTGGAGTTCAACTTTTCGCCTCTATAGTTTGCTCTTGAACTTGTGACTACACCCTGTTTTGGGGACAATGGTAACATTGTTCTTTGCTACCCAAGAGAAACGTATCAAAGGAAATTCTTCAGCTAAATAGTGAATCTCGGAAGTAATCAATCATGTTGTAGGGTTATCAGAGGAGCGTTTAGCGTTATTACAGAAGACGTGGCTTTACCTGAACAATAAAAGGAAATTTTAGGGAATACTTGAAGGTGGAGGCAGTTAGAGATGTGGTGAGATGCTGCAGGGAAGGATCATAGGTGTCCCTAACAGAGTGGGTTCTCTGGTGTCTGATAACGTTGTGCTCATCTGGTAGCATTTCCCTTAGCTGAGACACTGATGGTTTCTTTCCTCAACCCAGCTGCCCATTTTCATACAACCCATTGGAGCTTCATGTTCTTCAGATCTCCATCTTCCTCTTACATGCAGTTGAGATTAATCCTTAGAGAAGCAGCAAGGCTGTATGCTGACTGCTGTGATCTTTGACATCACGTCTGTGCTGGCAAAATCCCCCCTTCCCCATAGAAGTAGTAAGAATTTCGTCTTTGCCATGCAGGAGCAACTCTCTCACCTGCACAGGACTCGGGTGCCGTTACCTTAACACCAGCCCTTTGCATGTCCCGGAGTGGTGTGGTATAAGCATGAGGACGGGAGAGTTGGGAATTCCTGGGGTCCTGACCCCCAGCTTTGGCAGGCTGTGGCTCCCAGTGGTCTGTTCAGAGGAGGTGACGCTAGCTGTGTGTTTATCACTCTTTTCCCAAAGTTGGCTTGTTTGGTTAAATAGCATTTATCTGAGGCATGGGAGCTATCCTGGGCAGGACTCTCCTGTGTGGTGGTACCGAGGACGAGGGGCTCTGAGCACGAGCGCTATGGTCGACTGGGCTTGTTTCTGTTGACTGTAAGAGCGGGGCCAGCAGTGTTTGCTCCTAAATGGGAAGAGGAGCACGAGCAGCTACAGTAGGAGAAGCAGCTAGGATCCCAGTCCGTGGACAGCAGCCCATAAGCGTATCCATCCTCCTTCTGAAACTTTAGAGGTAGGTAAAGAAAGAGGTGGTGCCAGCAGAGGTTAGCAGCGCTCCCCGTTGTTCACCGTCCTCCATGAGTCTCTGTCTCGCAGCTGAGCGCAAAACAAATCCCCATTGCGGGCTGGCAACCACCCAGCCCCGGGGGGACGTTCCAGCTAAGTTTGCTTTGCATTGTTTTTCACCAGGTCATGATGACTTATTTAGCTGCTGCCAAAGCAAAAACTTCAGAGGGGCTTCTTACACCTACTTCGCAGTCCACATCACTGGGGCTCTTGTTCTCTTCATGACTGATGGGATTGTGGTGAGTTCAGCTGATAGAGGGATCTTGTCTGAGCAAAGCTATATGGCTTTCTTCCTTCCAAATCACTTGCAACAGCCCAAACCCAACACGTGTCCTCTGTGTGCCGTGGGCTGGACCTGAGGGTCTGCCGGCGCAGCAGTCTGGTTCCCAAGGTAGCTGGTTCAAAGCTAATCATAGTCGGGCTGATGTGTGCCCTGCTTCTTGGGAGGGTTTTGTGGCTTCTCCTAGGCTCTGTGTTGTTGCAGCTAGATTGCTACTGCTACTAACCTAGCCAGTTCAGAGCTGGAGTTGTGATGTTGTCTACCTGTACGCAGCGGAGGTCTCTTCTCACTTCAGCCAAGAGGCAAGAATAGCTTCGTTTTATCTCATAAGAAATGGTGGCTCTTCATTTGGTGGGTCTCCTGAGCCCTCAAAATCCAAGACGAGAGCATGCAGGGATGGTGCAGTCTCTCTGTAGTGGCCTGGCAGCGTGTCCCTGGCCGGCGCAGTCACACGGGCTTCGCCGTGCGTAGCACTTCTGTCCGGGCGAGGAAGGCTCGCTCTTGGCTGGCAAGTTGCTGTTCTTTTTCTTTCAGCAGTTTTGTCTCAGTCCCCTCATGGTAAAACACTGCTGGGTCTTACTAGGGCATTAAATAGGGTCCTGAAAGATGAGCGGGGTTACAGGAAGCAGCTGTCAGACACGGGACCTTTCCAGGGCCTCCATCTTCAAGGATGATCAACTCTGGGTTCTTAATGTGATATGTTTTGAGAATATGCAATTCCAAAAGGACAAGGCAGTCCCTAGGGAAGAGAGCATCTCTACCGATAAGAGCTTACCGTGCATTTTACCTAGTAATGCTGTTAAGCTCTCCCAAAAGGGCAAGACTTAAGTCCTGTGTTCTACTTCTGGTGGAAGCCTGTCGCCAGCTGCAAACCCTTGGGAACAAGGTTCATTGAGATTTGGTAGCAGATCCATAGAGGGGGCTCTCCAGCACTGTCACAATGTTGTGAATATTTGAGGGACAGGTTGAAGTTAAAGCTGCAAAGCCTGTAAGTCATCCCATCGATGTGACATGCTGTTTTGTTTTCCCTGCAGGGAGAGTATTCGGGCTTCATTTACAGCTACGCGGTGGAAGAGCCTCTCTCTGTAGTACATAAAGTGGCCGGCTACCTGCCCAGCCTCTTCTGGGGATTCATCACACTGGGCAGGCTCATCTCCATCCCTGTGTCCTACCGAATGAAGCCGGCAACTATGGTCTTCATCAATGTGGTAAGGCTGTTCTTACTATGGTTTTCTTCTGCCTGCCTGCAAGACGATGTCTAATTCTGGTTCTGATGTGCAGAGCTGCAGCCGCTCTCGTGCCGCACCGGGGGTAGATCTGCAGCAGGCAGAGTCTGACAAGCACAGCGCCCAGGGTGCTGCGTTAGCCTGGCTCTGCACCGCTGTCTCTGCGTGTTTGCAGCTGACTCCGATGCACAGGGTAGCTAAGACGACTTAAAACTTGATTGCACTGCTTTTTTGAGCTCGCTTCTCAGCTAATCTAACATTAGATGTGTGAAAGCACCTGGTAAAGCGTCTGCCAACTTTATTTACTTTGCACGCTGTCTTCTCTGGCACCTGCAGCGGCATTAATGCCCATGTTAGCCATGGGAAAGGGAAGACAGATAGTTCAGAAAATTCTCTACTTAGACTGTAGCAGCTGTCAGAGAAACCACTGTGATGTGAGGTTGCTTAAATTAATAAAACACACTGACTTGAACGGGGAAGGAATCCTTTAAGGAGGTGTAAGATGCATGTAAGGATGTGGCAGACAACAGGGAGGGACTTGTTCCCATTCACACTTCGTACAAAAGAAAAGAAACAAGTGAGAAGGCGGTTGATTTACGATTTATTTAAACCAGAAGCTATTTTGGTAGCAAGTTTCACAGTTCATGTTGTGAGGCCAAGAATATATAACAGGGTGGTGCGAGAACAGGAGCGATGGGTCACGTTGGGAAGTTTTGAAGACTAGGCCAGTGTCTCTTGCAGACAGGAGGCAGGCGAGGCAGCCGGCGAGGCACCTTGCTGCTGGTAACTTTAAAACCTGAGCTTAGATACCGACAGATACAGCCGAATGAAATCTGATTGTTTTAAAAATGAGCGTAATCTCCTACTTCAGCACATAGTCACTGCTTAGATGGGAGCAGGGAAAGCTCAGCATCAGCAGATCTGTCTCGGGTATGCGATGTGAACAGTCCCGTGCATCTCCTTGATGCGTACTACCAACTTAATGACTTGTCCGAACTGCACGATTGCTCTGTTAACAAACCTGAGGACAGGGCTTCTGCTTTAGCTGCTGCTGCTATTTGGAGAGAAGAGGGAATAGCCTTCAGCCTTGAATGGAAGCCTTCTCGCTTCCCCTTGAAGGCAAGAGTAGCAGTACCATCCAAGGACAAAAATTCACTCGACTGACACTGAACCCTTCGTGCAGTGCTTGCTATATGCAGTAAGATACACCAGCTCTTGGAGTCATTTCAGCAAACTGCAGTTTGAATTAAATTTCCTTAGAATCCAAATTGCTCCTGTGTACGTGCACACACCCATCATCAGGGCCTAAACACTTAAGAAAAAATAACTCGAGTTGGTGTTGCAGAGCTCCCTCTGCTGCCTCTCCGTGCCGTGGCTAACCTAGCGCAGCTTGGGTGCTTTTGCCATACTTGCAGCAAGCCAGAGGTGAGCGCAGGTTTATTTAAATGTAGTTGGCTCTTTGGCTTTACTGCCGTGACTGGTTTCTGAGCAGTTATGGAGAGTGAGTTAATTCTTTTAACCTGCGGAATAAGACTTATTAGTGACTGAGACATGTAAATATTATGGAAGTAGCAGTACGATTGTATTTAAAGCTGCAGAGAGAAAAGTCTTTTTTCAGGTACGATCTTAAGTCTCTACCTAATGAAGCTGAGACCTAAGTACCAAGTTATGTTATGAAGTCCTGTTATAAAAAGTACTAAATTATTTACTGTAAAGGTAGCTGGACTTTATTTGGCTAGTTACTTCAGTTTTTTAGAGACTGTGATTTTTTTTTTTTTTCCCCCCCCAGTATAGTTTATTTTCTTTTCCAGACTATTTTCTACAAAAAAAACCCCAAAACTCTAGAGCCTATTGCAACTCAGTATTTACCTTCCTACTGACTCTGTGTGTGTTGTTCGCAGGTCGGAGTCCTGATAACCTTCCTCCTGCTCCTGATTTTCTCCTACAGCGTTGTCTTCTTGTTTGTGGGGACAGCCTCTCTGGGGCTGTTTCTCAGCAGCACCTTCCCCAGCATGCTTGCCTATACCGAGGACATCCTGCAGTACAAAGGTGAGCGGGGATTCGGGCACGCCTGGCAGACTTTGAAAGCAGGTGGGCGTTCAAGACCAGAGCTCAGATCTATCACACCTAGAGACTCCTTCCCTCTTCGGGGATGCCTAGGCGGCCAGGAGGAAAGAACTACTTTTGAGTACAATGTTTATTCAAGCTTGTAGTCAGAAAACCAGACTGCACAAATCCTGGCTTTGTTGTACTAATAACTTCTACAGGCAGGGATCCAGAGTGGCTCTTGGTTTCCTGCAGTTTTAGGGCTCTCGGGGACCAACAGGAATGTCTGCTTTAGAGGCTTACAGGGAGCTAGTTTTGAAAATATCATCCAGATTATCAGTGAACTGAAAATCCTAGAGTTTGGCCAGCTCTTACAGGTCTCTGCCAACCTGTGTCTCTGGGGCAGTGATACAGAAGAATGAAAATCTTTCCAGCAAGAAGCAACATCACCTCTGCCAAGAGAGGCAAGTGACAGGAGATGGTTTTTTGGCTTAAACTTTTACCTTTCTGCACTAGTGCAGGTTAGAAGAGGCATTCTCAACACTAGATGGGAAACATACATTAAGTATTTGTAAATATTGTATGGAGAGATCCATGAGAGAGCAGTTTAAAGAAGCTGCAGGCTGATCTGGCTGGTTCACCTCTTCCCTGCCAACATCGCTTGCACGGTATTTCTTTGCAGGCTGTGCCACAACCGTGTTAGTGACTGGAGCTGGAATTGGAGAGATGGTACTACAGTTACTGGTGGGATCGGTAAGTGTAGACAAGGCATGCCAAAAACTGCCTGGAACTTTGAAGTAGAAACCTTAATCCTGGCTTTGGACAGCTGCTGGGAAAAAACACTGCACTACCCTTGAGCTATCAAATAGTAAAGCTCTTACTGAATGCTAACTAGGTATTTGAGTGCTATGATGACATTTCTGCTCCCTTTTTTTCCCCTCCAACTGCAGATTATACACGATCAGGGCAGCTACAGTTTCCTGGTCTGTGGGATGATCTTTGGAGGCTTGGCCTTTACCTTCTACGCCTTCCTCTTGTTTTTCCACAGGATGTACCCCAAGCCCTCATCAGGTAAGAAAGCACCAGCGCTCAGCCCTGCTTTATAATGAGAGGAAGAGCGGCATATGCATCAATACATAACCAGGCTGCAGCACTTCAGCAAAATGCAAGGAAATGTTTATTTTGCTGCTGCTTCCTGTCCCCTGTTCCTGCTCTGACTTGCCCACAAAGCCTTGGCAGCCACGATTCAGGGTTTGCTTTCTTTTCTGTTGGAGAAGCAAGGGAAAAAGTGGGAATGGTCTGTGGATGACAGAGGAACTATAAAGCACATAGGATGCTAGCTGCGAAAGCGCTACCGTGCTACTGCAGAGCCAGCAGGAGTAAGTCCTCCTAGTGCAGACCGCACAAGCTTCCCTACGCTGTTCCCTGGCGAAAATCCAGGGAACAAGTGGCTCTGCCATCCAAAGGCAGCTGCCAGGCTCTGGAGAACAGCCTCGCTGGTAAAGGATTTCTCTTACACATGGCCTCGGTCTGCATATGCTATTTGCTTTTATAAGCACCTTTTGTAAAGGTGCACTGTGTGACAGGAAAAAAAACTTGTCCCGGTTACTGGAAATGGAGGCCTTTTTCTTCCATGACCAGCAAAGTAAACGCGCTAGCGCGGTGGGTGATAGAATAGCAACATCTGTGTTTGGGAGAGCTCGTGCACATTCCCTCAAAGCTCAACAGAATCGATACCTTCAGCTGAAGTATCTCGTGTCAATCTTGCAGATATGGATGATGCCTCACCTGACAAACCAGCAGTCATGGATGACACTGGACAGTATCAGCGCTAAAGAAGTGGCCAAGCCCTAGACAAGCAATAAAACACCACACAATTAAGCATTACTAATAAGGATGATTTCACATTTAATGACTGAATCATGCAAGTTTTCTGCAACCAAAAGCACATTAGATTGGGTAAGTCAGAATCAAGAAAACATCCTAAAACACTGCCTCAAGCTAAGCACAAGTTGCCCGTGTCACATGTACCAAAAAGAGGACTTAAGCGTCAGACTGACCCTGTGTCTGAAAGGCTGCGGTATATGGCGGGGCGATGGGAGAACAGTTACTCCTGCAAATGAACTTTCTTACGAATTCTGGACGGAGGGTGGGAAGGACGAGGTTCTCTCTGTTCCATGTGTAAGACTGAGTAGCTCCTGGCTTAGTCATTGACCTCAACAGATTTTTTTTCTTTTGGCCTGTAACATACAGAAGCCCCTACAATTTACAGTACAATACTGGATTTGAATTCATTTTTGTGCAACACTGACTGGAGTATACGCCACCTCCACGTATACTTCCAAAGGGGAAAAATTACACAATCAGTAGAACCCACCAAGTGCACAAGCGGTAGCAGGACCTTTCGATATTTGCACAGTTGATTCTTGTATATCGCACAGTATCAGACATGTTCACTAAGACAGTGTCTTATTCAGCATGCTAGGGTCTCTTGATTATTCAAATAATTAGCTTTTTTTTTTTTTAGAGTCGAGAATGAGTTGTGATGGTTTGTTTTGCTTTAAGTCACTAGTTTAGCTGCTACAGTTGCAGTGTCTTTTAGGGTGGTTTTATTTCTAGCTTCCAGTTGAAGCTTAAACAGAGGTATTTGGGAGCCAGCCTCCAGCTGCTTAATCTGTGCAATACTTACTATACCAGGTGCCTTCTGTAAGGTACTCTCATAACCCACGCATGACCTATTACAAGCTACGAAGAAAGGACTGGCTTTAGAAAAGTGTAAAGCTACATACATCTGTTTCTTCAGTGAGTGATTGGACATGTAGTTTTTGCTTTAACTGCTGTATGTGGATGTACATATGTATGTGTGTATATAAAGCAGTGTTTAATTAAAGGTGATCGATTGCTAGATTCTCAGCATGACTGGACTCGGGTAACTTAAGCTGTTTCTGGCCCAGACTATCAGCTACTACCCTTACCAGTTCTGGCTTTCAAACTCAGATCGAATCCAACAGCTGTTTAAGTAAGTTCAATTGTTTTTAGCATTTCTATTTTTCCAAGCAGTAGATCTTACCTTCCATAAAAATACCTTCACAAGCTCCCACAGATGGTGCTGTAGAAAAACTCTCAAGAGTAGACTTGCTGAATTGACTTTGTATACTGAAAGCGGAGTGCACATCAGGCCAATCAATGCAGGAAGGAGGTAAATGCAGTTGAATTTTGGGCTTAACTCATCCATGGACTTTGGGAGTCCTCCTGCCTCACAGGCAGTGCTGTACGTGCTGTAATTCGTCTCTAGCACCACAGGATGCCACTGTTAGTCTCCTTGAGATACCCAGAATGAAAAGTGGTGTACTGCAAAACCCATTTGCAGCAAAAAAACCCCAATCTGTCATTAATAGAGCCCCTCCCACCATGACAGCATTCTCTCCATCCCTGTACGGAGGAAATGAGCACGAAACAATACAATGAGGGAGTTTATTTTGAAAGAAGTCGACTCAGATTACATATATATCATACCAGGGGACTGTCAGCTATTAAAAAAACCAAACCCCAAACCAAAACTATCTTCTTATGTTCTTATGTAGCTAAATGCTGTTGCATTTCTTTTGTTAAAAGTGCACTTGACGACAATTCAAATCTCCCCTTTGCTATCAGCACTCTATGTAGAATGGAGCTATTGACCAGAGGAAGTTTTCACCAGAAGAGAATAGTACCTGATTTGGCAAAAAGACTGAGCAGCGCTGCAAAGCTAGCAAGGGCAGCTCCAGCTCTGTCCCCATTCAAGCAAGATGTGAGCGAGCCTGCGCTGCTGCGGACGGACAGGTTAGCTCAAGGTCTGATGAACTCCCTCATCATCACAGAGCGAGCTGCCCCGCAGCTGTAACTTTCAATTTCCTCTACCAAAAAAAACAGTCAAAAGACCAGAAACTTTGTTAAAAATATTTATTTAAAAAAATACAATTGTTTTGCATGTCTGGTTGCACATAACTATTAACATATGATTGACTTGAATAATTTGCTACAATGCTTTTTTAAAGCCAGCTTGCATTATACAAAGCAAATCCCTCTGTCAGTTCTTACATAAAATAGTTTTCTTTAACTATTCCCACCCCTTTTTTAAAAAAGATTGCAATACATTGATTTTTTTTTTTTTTTTTTTTGCACAAAAACTGAAGCAATAGAAAAGTCACCTGATTTCTCAGGAAAGACCTTCATTATGTTTGAATAACAACTGCCAATACGCCACTCTTTAAAAGCAGCATTTGTTACTTTGAAGTGTCATTACAGCGCACTTCCTCCAAAGTAAGTTTTGCATCTTAGAACTTTGCCTCCAAATTGTATTCAAACCTGAAATGTGTTCAAATAACTGCATATCTGCTAGAATCAAGTTGATCAGACTTTTTTTTTCAATATGATATCAACATGCCGAAGGTCTTCCCAATATGTTATCTTGGAAGGTTAAATAAAAGCAAATTTAGTAACACTGAACAATTACTGAAAACTTTGGCTATTTATGTACTTGCATTACATACCAGCATTTTTTTTAAACACAATGGCATTAAGATACTCTTATTATAAGGTATTATTCTCAAAGAAAGTTAGACTGAGAAGCTACTCTCTCCCAGGCAAGTTCACCCAACTGTAATGAGAGCACCAAAGCGCTGTAAGATTACAGTTGTCTCTAAAAGACCGTGTCTAGAAAAAGTCTCCAGTGTAGGAAGTTAGACACTCGCTACAACACAACTTGCTTTGTCCCTTGACTTGGTACTATAGATATAGATATATATAAAAAATGCAATTCTGTTCTGGAAAGAATAACTGAAAATGTTATCTCTGCTGCTTTCACTGTAATTTTTTACCACTGATGGTTCTACTAAAATTACAGGAAAGGAAAATGGAATCCCTTCCAGAGTTAAAGAGTAAGTTAACCGACATGATTGTCCCAAAAATTCAATTGAGGAGTAAACACTAAAGGCATCAGAAAGTCACTTTCCAAAACAGATGTGCACTTTTAAAAATAATCAGAACAACTGTCACACCTTACCACAGCTGATTAGGTTGCTTAAGTTCTCTAAAATTTAACTTAAACTTCCCTCCCCTGACTCTATCTGAGCCATAGACAAAAAGCTGCAAGGACCGGATTCTCAGCCAGTGTAAGTCAGACCAGTTGCAGTGCAGCCACCAGATCTCTGATTTACAAGCTTCTGGCATACGATTCAAATCTGCCATCGGCTGGCTCAAAGGTTCTCAGAATTCCCAAGACAAAGTTTCATGCTGGTTAACGAGCCCTATTCAGAGTCATTTCAGTCCCGGATTAATTCCAGCTGCCCTAATACACATTAGAGGAGACAACCACTACCCTTACCATACATGTTGCTAAAATTTTCCCACTTATTCAAACCTATTATTAAGAATATACTTCTCAGCTATAAAAACGGGGCAAGGGGGGAGATAAGCATTAAATGTGCTACTGTACTTATCACAAAACACTGTGACGTACATAAGGCCATCTGGTAACACTGCAACAGAATACAAACAAGTTTTTGAAAGGGAGTTTTAGAATACAACTTTTTTTTTTTTAAACTACAATGAATAATCTCAACCCTGTTCACAGAGAATTAACGTTAAAACTAGTACATCATATATATAAAACTCTGTGCAACTGAACAACAGCAGAACAAAAAGTCAACACAATTCTATAAAGCAGTTTCAAAGCCTGAAAGGTTTAAGACATGCTAGCCAAAAAAACCACAACACATCTCAAGGAGCCTAGAGCAAACCCAGGTATTGTAACCCCCCCGCCCCCAGCACACAGCACACACTAGGAACCATGCAGAGGCCATCCTCAAAGCCTTCCTGTGTTCAAAAAAAAAGAGAAGAGAACCCCAAACAAAACAGAAAAAAAAAGAAAAAAAAAAAACAAAAACAACAGCTTCCAGTTATTAGTACAGCACTGCTGCATGTACTGCTCAAGGACTGAAATGGGCTCCGAACACAACGCCTTCCAACCTCTCCTCCCCGCTCCGTACTGCGCTGCTTACAGTTCCTTCAGCGTCTCCGTTAAAAGACCCCTGTTTTCCGAAGGTTTGTAATTATCCTGTTACACCCCCTGCCAAAAACCCTACTTTGAGATGAAAACCTTCTGCCACGCATGGTCTCAACAGAGAAGCAAGTGTTTTAAGTAAAAAAGTCCAAACTTTTGTTCCATGAACATAAAACTACTCAAAGACACATTTAAGACACTTTTTTTTTTAAGAAGATGTGGCATACAACAATGTCAAAGATGCATTTAAAAATAACCTTTGGCAACTAATTAGTCCACACTGTGGTATAATTGATTTGAGTACTAAAAAAAAAGAAAAAGCCCCAAAAAACCTCACCAGCGTGTGCAAAACATTTAAAAGTGGCAACTGCATAGTGCAGTATTTGCTCTGAGCGTACGCGGTAAGCGTTACTTACACAAATCTGGAAGCCGGGCTACATAACGAACACACATCCTCCGGGCAGCGAGCATGTGTACGCACGTATGTTCACGTGAAGAGAGCTATTCCAGTCTCAGTTAAATGATGCATCTAAAAACAAGTTTCCAGCTCTCAAAGTACGCTTTTTATCAGATATCTGGAATAGCTCCACAGTCAAAGTCTTCTACTACATTCTTTGGGAGGGGGTAAACAAAAATAAATCCTAGTCAGTTTTACTTTTTTGGTAGAATAATTTATACGAAGCAGACATCTTGCTATCCTGAAAGGGAAATACATTAGCATACACATTCAAGAAGAAACATTAGGCCCTGCCCAGCCTTCTTACCTTGCAGGTCTTTTTTTTTTTTTTTTTTTTTTTTTTTTTTTTTTTTTTTTTTTCTTTTTTGCAAAGCATGGTTGTGGTCAGCAAAGCTGCATCCTCCAAAAAGAATCGACATTCTGCAGTGAGCCTATTCTCCCTTATTCTTGTTTGTTCTTCGTACAAAGGCAAGAATAATATTCCTCAGTTCAAGATCCACTAGACACCCAAACCCAAAGCTTGACCCTTCTGCTTTAGATGGCACCAAGACAGTCAGGAAATTTCAACAGAAGGTCTGTCGATAAACACAGATAGCAGAAATACAGCAGCACTGCCATTACTGCAGCTTGGTAGCTCCTATATTATATCCTTATGACTAAAAGCAGGCCATGGAGAAAAGATTTGGTTCTTTTTTGCAAAAATTCTTCTCTGTCCAGAACAGAGCTTTTACAAAGGGCTCCTAACACGATCAATATGACTCGCTCAAACAAAGTGGAATGCCGTGTCCACAGATATCGATCCAAGACAAAGCCTTTTGCAGGAACAGCCCTAAAGGACTGTGTAAAACAGCTGTCACTGCATTTTATCTTTTAATCTTCATGTGACAGCCTCCGATTTCAGCAGATCAGCTTTAGCATGTCGCATATTAACCACCACTCAACTTGATGGCAATAGCCAAAGGCTTCCACATTAAGCAGATTTGCTAATACTGTTCAGACTAAACAGCAGCCATTGCCAATTACTGTTTAATTAAATTCAAATCAAACCATAAAAATTCCTGTTTAGGCAAGACATACTACACCTTATTAAAACATCCCGAATAGCTTGTAAGCAACATGATTGCGATTCTAATGGATTTTCAACTTCTCTGCCGAGTGTAAGATCCTGTGGGGCTCGAGCTGTTTCTTTGCCATACCACGCTCCGTGATTATTAAGACAAAATAAACTATCCATACCCACGACCTCAGAGGCCAGAAGGTACGTATATTTCTTACGCAGAAGAACTAAGGAACAAAACAGAACAAAATTGTTATGGACACCCAAAACTCAAACATCAAGTTTTAAAATACCTGTCAACTTTGACAATGTTCCTTAACTACTGACGTAGTTTATTTTCATAGCTGACAATACCAAGATATCCTCTTGATACAACACTGAGATGTGTCTTGTAAACAAATATGCATTAAAAATGGAAGAGGTTAAATTGTATAGTAAAACATGAGTACATACAAAATGCTATAAAACAGTAGCAAAAGGTAACTAAAAGATATATGAATAAACCATGGGTAGCCAACAGACTGTCAGAACTGTAGGTTCTGACCTCAACACTAGAAAAATGCTACAGAAGTGGATCAGAACTCTGCGCCTGTGCTCACCTGAGAACCTGCATCAACGCGCTAGGCTAGCTCTTTCATCCGATCTCAACCTGCAGAAGTTCTCTCATGAAAGTCGAAGTCATGAGGGAATCTGACATTAATGCATCTCACTGCATTTTGAAAAGCTGTGTAAAAGAAGATATGCACATAAGCAGCCTTCACTGTGGTTAAAACGAACACTATAAAAAACAAGAATCTATTTGCTAGATATCTGAGGTTTGAAAACAAATCAGAGGGAGAAATTATCCCAAACGAACCGAACAGCCAAAGCCTTTCATACTATAATGCACGCACCATTATACCAAAGACTGCGTGGAGACTGAAGTCTTAGGATGCTCTAAGTTAAAACAACGAATTCTCAAATTCAAGGAGTTTTATCTCTTCCTGACCTATTGCAAAATGCAAATTGAATGTGCCAAAGACAGTGCATAGGAATTACATTCAGCCGTCACTGCTGAAGACCAATTTCTGAAACAAGGATCTAGACTTAAGCTGCTGCTAAGAAAAAGAATAAACACTTCCCTCCACCACCCTCATTACGAGGATCACATTCTCTGAAAACAGGTAAGACAGAAAAAGTATGGTTCTATAACCATAGGGCATTATTAACACGTTTCTGCTTTCCATGGATTGTTTCTGCTAGCAGCACGTGTTGCTAGTGGCATCCTGACAGTTCAGGATCTCAAAAAAAGCCAGATGTAGCAGCACACGCAGCAACAGCAGTGCAAGCTTTTCAACTCTGCAGTACTATTATACAGCAGCAGTGACACGTAAAAGAGATTTCCAGAAGCAGGACAGATGTTCAGCTTCCATGCTCATCCAGTCTAATTCTACCACCATCTAGGAATTAACCGATGCAAATATTATCAAGCATTCAACAATACCATGGCTACTTCAGCAACATGAACCGTAATGTAATAAAATGTTTCTGTAATGCTGCATTATTATTTTTTTAAACCAACACGGTACTAAATCCATATTACAGACTGCTAACATGATAATTAAAAGAGAGCCTATATTAACCCCCACCTTTCCTACACTAAATTAAAAACCAAGTTGCAACGAGCTGCAAAGTGCTCCTGAAGTTGAGTTAGTAAAGTACCAGCAATTCACATAACCAAGCTCCAAGAAGTCACAGCGACGCTGTGCTCTGTCAGGAATGTGATCCAAAAAAGCTGGCAGTTACATACTTGTTAGTAAATGGGTGTTTAATGAGGCAGCATATATACAAGATAGTATAACCTTAAGTGACCTGAAAGTTGTAACGGAGAAAAGGTGAGCAAGCCTCTCCTCTCCCACCTCCCCTCCCCTTTCAACTCGCTTTCCCAACCGCCTCCGGAGATTATAATCCTCGACGGGACTTTTATTTTCCTAGGCAGGCGCTTAAGAAGCAAAAGCAATCGTCTTCTCAGTGCTATCTGTCGGGACGTTGGGTATTACCAGATTGAAACCAACGCGTACAGGCTGCATTTGCATATTAGCTTTCCCGAAGGTGAATGTGTATCTCATCAACCAGCTACGGCAGTGCAATCTTATGAAGCTACTAGGAGGAGAGCATGAAACTAGGCCAAGCACAACGGGCAAGCCATGTTAGCATTTGGTTCTCTCGCATACCTATGCTGAAAGTGATACAGTTTACAAAAAATTAAGTGCATGTGTGCACTTGGCTTTTCTCCATAGGGGACAAGGAAAGGGAAGCAATTAAATTGCAAGTCTTTAGTGCTCATTAATTATTTTTAAATTCTAGTCCTAGTCTGCAATGTTGCTCTCAAGTCCACACACTTGGTGGGCATAAAATTGGCCAACCTAAAACAACCATTAAAAGTGCTGCTATATATATATATAGCTATATATATTTTCTAGAGCAGACTCACAAGCCATCATGCAAACCAGAAAATTCCAGATGCCTGCTCTTAATTATGATCTGCAGCTTGCTTTCTGCATTTTAAAAAGGAAAAAAAAAAAGTCTATATTGCACATTGTCATTTTAAGAGCTGCTGGCACAGGAACTTTAGCCTGCATCTGCTGATGTCTAAAATGCGAAGCAGTATTATGCCCCTGACGTGACCGAACAGGACAGTTCACTACATGAGCTCACTCCCTGCTATCGCCACCTGAAGACAGGCATACTCTTTTCTCCCACCGGACAGGGGACTTTCTGGATGAACAATGCCCAAAACTCAACTTCCATCACCCCCACCTGTCTCGGGTGTCGTCAGGAACATACTAAGTGGTTTACATATTTCAATGCTAGAATATAGAAAGATAGCGTCACTGCAGTAAATTAAGTCTTGGGTATTGTCATACGCTTTAAAGTGAATTCAGAGTCTGCAAAAGTGGCAAAAGGAAAACTCTGGAAAGCTCGAGTTCACCACTTATCCATAAGACAGGCGCAATATATACAGCGTACACTGTCAGCTCCTCTTGCTGCAAATGTACAATCTTCCTCTGCTCATTAAAACTTTGAAGACAGCCAGTGAGGATGCCAAAGGAAAGAGATGATCTCCATCTGTTTTCTACTGGGCATTTTATGGAGGTTATCTTACATCACCAACTCAATGTACACAGTAGCAAACAGAAGTTGCTGCCTGACATCAGACGCCCAAAGCAGAAGGGCACGCCGCCCAGCACCGACAGACCAAGACATCCAGTCTCTGAGGGGCTGCAAGAGGAGAGTCCCTCTTCTTTCATTCCTCAGTTCTCTTAAAAGGCCTCCGGAGGTGTAAAAATCTAACTACAAATTTCATTTCATCAGTGTTTCAAATGGCTCTGGAAACGAATCTTGTATTAATCCATACACACGCGGCCACCAAGAAAAGCAGTACAAGCACAAATTTACAATAAGGTCAATACACCATGGTACCCCCCTCAGCTAGCTGTACACGCTGAGCCTAACTTATTTTGGGTCTGAGTGCTTCCTCAAATTAAAAAAAGCAATAGATCTAAAGCAAAACTTGAGATAAAGCTGGTAGAAGAGGAGCTTCTCCACTTCAACTGTGGGAAAAGAGCAGTAACGTTAATGCTCAGATGTTAGTGTTCTCACCCACTGTTTGGGTCCGAAACTCTAGCATCAGGCAGCAACCTCACGAAATGCAGACACACCCCAAAACCCCATGTAAAATCCACCATCCTGCTAATCTTCTAGCAGTGAGGTTACAGGCTTTGTAACAGGTCTCTGGCACAAGAAATGTTTGGACTTCAGCATTCAAACTTTCTGAGAACTGAAAGGAACTAATCCCACCATTCGTCTCCAGACCTTGCCTCCTCACCGAAGGGAGGGCAGAGAAGCATCCAGAAGCTAGCCAGACCACTTCTCCGAGGGGCTGGACTGTCGGTATACAATGCCATTCAAAAATTGTCCGTATCTCAGTAACACAATCATTGAATATTCCTTGAAAATTTCTCCCTGCAAAAAGACAAGATGTTTTTACAGCAGAAAAGACGCGGGCTGTTTTGTTGCTGCAGAAGTTATCAGGCCCCAAGGCAAAGCCGATGCACACACCCCTTTCCCAAGCATTTCCTGGAATGCCAGCTTCGATCATGATTAGATTTCTTCTTGCCAAGCACAGGAAGCAGAAGAATAGAGGGTTTTTCCAAGAGTCACAGAGAAAAGACTTCTCTGATACCGTTTACTGCGATCAGTGCAGACTCAGTTACTGCAACACCAACCGAAACTCCCTTTAACCATAGTGAAGTCTTCCAAACCAAGGAGGGAAGAGAAGAGACTGGAGCTTCAGCTCCTATTAAGGCGTTTGCATATACATTCCCAACCTCGGTCTTCAAAAAAGGGAATTTTGCAAAAAAGGCATTTTATTTGGGAATGGCAAAAACTATGATTGTTGATAATCTCTGTGGAATTATAAATTGATCATTTAAAAAAACATGGTTAAATATAAGTGTCACATCTTTCCCTCGCTTGCCAGTATGTCCTTTCCATGAGTTCATGTGCTATGTCTTCTGTAGATCAGGGGAAAATGGGCCTGGGGTAGAGGGTCCGTCCAGTCCAGACAGAGTAAATGGGCCATGACTGTTCAGCACTGATGGAAACTAAGAGAGAAAACAAAAATTATTAGGGAAGAGGCCATTTTAGTTTACTCTCTCTCTCATATCTGTGCATGTAGAAGCTCCCCCAGGGTAAAAAAAACAAAACCAAACCAAAACCACAACAAAAAAGCCCACCCCAAATTTTCAAAGAACCTTCTTGGCTTCCCCCAGGTAATTTACTTTTGAAATGCCACTGCATCACAGACTGCACCAATCCAGCTACTATGCCCAGGGTCACCAGGAGGACGCAGTCTGTATTCTCTGCACTGAGCACCACCTCTGTCCTAACTAATAAGGTGACTTTAAAACAGGTTGTTGGGAAACCATGGTCTAAATTGTTCCTCAGTTAATTATCAGCTATTTATAGAGAAAAATGTCCAATGCATTTGCGGACCTACTTGTTTATTCCCTGTCCTCACGGTACATATAAGCTACTTCCTTCATCTCCATGGAGATGACAGATACAAACCCAAAAGACAACTAGTTAAATTTTACCCTTTGCCTAAGCAGACTCAGGCAACAGATGTGGTTATTCCAGTTCCAAAGTGGAAGGTGAAGGAAGAGAATGAGTCATTACAACTAAAGGATTTTTTTTTTTTTAAAATATAGGGGATTTCTTTTCTTATATATATTAGTTAAACAAAAATATTTATTAAAAACAGCAAATCTGAGAATTTCCAAACAACATAAGACAGCAGAATACCGAGATGATAAAGAACTATGCTGCGTATTGCCGCAGAGATCACACACACAAACTCCCTTCTTACTAGTGGTGAGATTTAATTAATGTCTTTCAACCAAAGAGACTGTTAACGAACAATTAAAACAACCAATAGAACAGCAAAATTCTATTTCCAGGAAAATCTCAACCACTAAAGTTACAGGGAGGCAAGTTTTACAGGAAGGACAGACCTAAAAAAACCCCGTATCTATCATTAACTACAGCACAGACTGCTATTAATTTAAAACATTTCTGAAATACCAACATTTACAAAATACTTAAATAACACTAAAATTAAACACTCTCAAAAGCAAACATAGGGGATTGGAAAGATCACTATTTTGTTTCTACATCAGATATTTGGGCTAACTGGTCCCTGCAGGTCTTCTGAGGAAGGTACTGACAAGTGTGGCTGAAAGGGAGAGATTGGCTAAACTGGCTGGAACTTACCTGAAAGAGCGTGTTAGCACCTTGCAACCTTGCAGGACTGAGAGGAGCAACCGGGCTTAGCGTACTCCAGAAGTGAATACTGGAGAGCAAGGGACTTGGGGTCAGCAAGATGGGAGTCTGCAAGACACAAGAAGAGAGTCAGCTGTGTGAAACCTGCACTGTGAGTAACACACAGCACATGTAAATCCAGCCACAACAATCTCAGCTCCTACAGCTGCAGAGGGCTGGGTCCCGATTTCAGGAACTCCCATCCCCTCCTTCTGCCTCCTCCCACCTCCTCCTTCTCCCTTCCAACCCCACAACAGCAG
Source organism: Balaeniceps rex (assembly GCA_013401315.1). Classification (NCBI taxonomy): domain Eukaryota; kingdom Metazoa; phylum Chordata; class Aves; order Pelecaniformes; family Balaenicipitidae; genus Balaeniceps; species Balaeniceps rex. The sequence continues at coordinate 132,910 of VYZW01032327.1, read as the reverse complement.
CAGCAGTCATCCGGCTCTCCCTCCCCTTGCTGAGCACTTGGCCCTCTCTCCCCAACAGCTGCCAAATCCTGCTGTAACCTACAGCACCATCGGCTCCTCCTGCAATTCCGTATACAGCACCTGCAAGTGACTTTGGAAAACGCAGTCCATGAACGTAAAAAGAGCAGACAGCGGGCACACGCACGGTCTGGGCGACACTGACAATGTAAGCCACAACAAAAGCCATTTACATCCAGCTTCTGAATACTCTGGACGTTCCAGGTTCACCGGCCAAACACTTCGAAGGGTGCCAAAAGAGCAGCTGCACTTTATTTTTTTCCTGTCTTCAGCCATTTCAGTTTTCGATCAGCAGTTTCCCTACAGTTTCACTCTAATTCCAATTTATTACAGGAAAGAGATTAAATATATACAGAACAATTTAACAGCCTAGTTGGATTCAGTTCTCTTCCAAATTTTCCATGAGGCATAAAAGCTTTCCTTTCCCACACAAAGATAACAACCAAATCGAGCAGCCGTTCTTATCGCTGTTAAGTCCCAATACTCTGGTTTTAAGTAAATGGCTACTAACTCAAGCAAAAGAAAGCTGCTAAACAGACACCTCCATGGTTCTCTATTTTTAAAGCATTTTCAGAATCAGCCTGAAGGATAAGGGCAGGGTTTAGGGTTTTTGGAATAATTCAATATCACCCTGGCAAGATTTACAGAGGATCCTGCTGGTGCCGGTTTGGGTTTTGCCTGCACACGCTAACACTGCACAGACGTGTACAGCTGACACACCACTTGGGCACACTTTGGGGTGGAAGCTAATACTGATTGTGAATAAAGTTTCTGTTTTATAAGAAAAATGGCAGTGAGAGCCTGAGTTTCAGAACTCCAAATACAATCTACTCATTGACTACTCATTTTCCACTTGCCTTCCCTTACTGTTTTAAAATATAAACATAACCACTATTGTTACTAAAAAAAAAAAACCCACCACCAAACAGGAAGGGAATTAGGTTACCTGAGAGAAAAGTGCTGGAGTAAGAGAAGCAGTTGGGAGAGAAGGACTCAGAATCCCCAGAGGACTTGGATCGCTGCCTGTAATGACGAGAGTAGGAGCCAACTCCAGCCCTTTGGGTTTTTTAGATCTGGAGAGGTGATTGGCAAACTCCTTCTCCAGCACAGATGAATCCTGCTCTTTGGGCTCTGGGGATTGATGCTGAAGGCTCTGAGCCTGCTCCAGCTGCTGAGAAGCCACGGACTCGATGTCCGTGTCAATGTCCAGGTCAGGATTAGAGCTCAGGGGCGGCGACGGGGGTGTAGAAGGAACTTGCAGAGTGGGAGAAACTGAGGATATGGGTGGAGTTGGGGTGAAGCTGGTGGTTAAGTTTGGCAAAGGCGCTGGAGCTTCAGGGACAGTTAACTTGGGGAGAACAAGCGTCTCCAGGGTCTGGAGAGTTTCTTCTGATCCCATGGGAAGAGAGGATGCGGTTGAAGTGGCAGAAGCAGTAGAAGCGGCAGAGACCACTGAAGTGGTAGAGACCAGGGGGACAGATGAAGGCTTTTTGGAGGGCATGGTTACAAACTTGATGACAGAGGGTGTTGGATCCTGAGCAGGTTTCTTCTCTGTCAGTTTCTCAGCTGGATTCTCAATCTTGATGGACCTGAAGAGTTTTACGCTGGAAGAGTTCAGGGAGTTCAGAGTAAAAGAGGAGTACAAGCCTGAGTGGATATAGTCATTGCGGCTGGAGGATTTAGCACACGACTGAGACTTCTCCTTCCCACAGTTTTCCACATCCTTTGGAGCACTGCTAACTTCCGCAAAACCAGTCATTTCAGGGTCTCCTTCTATACGGCCCACGACAAGTGGATCCATATTTAAAATCTCCGGATAAGAAACAAACTTGTACACAAACTTCTTACCATTCACTTTTTTAATGATATTCTGTGGGTAAGAAGATAGATATATTTATTTAGGCCTTCTTCAGATTAATTTTCTTCCTACAAACACTGCCTAAAATAGGCTGAGGTATTAGATAGGCTGTAATCTTTCATCAGAAATTGTTTTTTTTTTTCTTAAAAACACACTGCGTTCTTGCAATTCAGTTATGCTCCCAAAATATCATTTCCAGAGTTCGCAGACAAAACACTAAAACAGGTGAGCTTAACCTGACATTAAATATACTAGCAGCCGCCTTAAAACTGCCAAGCAATCTATTTAACGTATTTTAATAAAAATACCCATCACGCCCATCAAAGATCACTGACCTGGGTACAGTAAGTGTAATCTAACAGGAGAACCTGCCAAATTAAAGCTTACAGGTTTGCAGAATTGAGAGCTAATACTTCAAATCAAACAACCTTTATTCTTAATAAGATGATAATAAAACAAAATAAGTAGCTGAACTAGTCAGCAGAATGTAGGCTAATCAGCTATTTCAGTACCACAAAATAGCATATGTCGAACTTGTTTTGTTCCTAAGTGAAATGCCACACACAGTTTGGACCTAAGAAGGTTCTTATTTATCGTACAATTATTATTACTGAGACCTCTCAGCACAAAGTCAGATTTGTGCTACCCAAGAATAAACTCCAAGCAACACACCACCTGCTACAAACTGACAGGTTCCTCAGAAACCGTGTTTTGTTTTTTATGTCATACACTCACAGAGTAAGAGTTGTGGGACAAACGGCGTACTGAAATGAAGGTAAGACTCCCACACTGTGGTTCTAGTTCAGCTTTTCGATACTATCTGTGCACTAATGAAAGACTCTTGCAAGTCATCAGAAGACATCAGCTAAACAAGAGAAGCATCTCACTCTGCTGGACTAAACTCACTGACCACATTAGAGGTGCAATTCTGAATACAAGGAGTAAAAGAAAAATACTTTGGGCTGCTTCACTGAAAATCCTTATTTTGATAGCCCCTTCGTAGAGACAATTGCAGAAAAGATCTCAAGGCGGTGCAACATTCACCATCTCAATCACGATAATCGTTTTGTTGCTTAAATTGGAGTGTTGAGGATTTTAACCCTTGCAAGGGCACATATTTTTGGAGAGGGGATTAGTACTCAAGGACAAATTCGTATTAGCAAAGACATAAATCAAAGAAGGTAACATTTTGCACAAAGCTATCTAGAACCTTATAAAATAACCACTGGGGAGGAAATGCAGCACAATGATAAACAAAAGAAAAAAAACCTCTCTAAACATAAACTAGTACACCTCACTTAAGTCTGGGAGACAGAAGTGACACCTATCCCCTTGAAGAGAATGAAAAAGGAAACAAAGCTCATTAGGCAGAAGCTGGTAAGATGGATAAGGATTCGAGGTGGATTTACAGACTTTATTACCTTCACATAATAGTATCTGAGAGCACGGCTGAGTTTATCATAGTTCATACTGGGCTTGTTCTTGCGGATTCCCCAGAGTCTGGCCACCTCCTCTGCCTGCAGCAGTTTGAACTCCCCGTCGTTGGAGGTCCAACAGATGATGTTCTTGTTCTGAGGCTCTTGGAGGAGTTGGAGGAGGAACTGCCACAGGGTGATAGCACTGTCCATAGCAGTAAGCTGAAATGCAGAAAGGCAGATAAGAGGCCACAGATTAGGAACAGCGCATTTTCTTCATCTCCCTAGGAGGGGGTAATGGAGCAGAGATGTTATTTCCAAAGCCAGCAAGAGTAAAAATTATTAGTCACCAGTCATGAAAGATGTTCCCTGCAGAACAGAGAGGCTGAGAGCCAACTGCTGTCGTCTCCTCCCACATGTCAGTACTTTTCACATGGGTTATATTTAGCCTCATTTAACTAAATCAGGTCACTTTGGGTAAGTTGGAATGAGTCACTATCCAAAAAAAATTTTTCTAAGTTGTTCCATGTTCACCCACTCTGACTTGAACTGCTTGATGAGAAACAGCTCAGGTGCACCCAGGTAAAAATCAAACCACCCACTCGCCTCCTCCTTTCCTTACCTGCACCCACCTCCAACCTCGGTACCTTTAAGAAAACAGAGAGCAGATCAAGTAACTGCTTGAATTACCTGAAGATGCCACAGTGCAGAACAACTCAATTTTCCTTCAGTTCCTATTTCTACTGCCTCTTTGTAAGCAGCCCTCTCCATCAACCCCCGTCTCCTCTCTTTCAAATCTCCTTTCTTTTCCAAATTTCATCCCTGTCTTTTCTAAGAGAGTAAACAAGGAAGTAAAATGATTTTCAGATGCTGCCTTTGCTTTTCTCTTGATTCCTGCCATGTCTTACCTACATCAGTCACTTATGCTGAGACTTTCTAGGACTAATATCTGTCAGTTGATTCATGCACTTCCAGCATGGTTTTCTAGCCTTGAAGCTGTCGATGTATAAATTCATCAAGGATAGACAAGGCAGCAGAGATGACGTTTTTCCTTGACCACGTCTGACCACATGAAACAGTACTTCCACAGATATTTTTAGGCAGAACACTAACAATCCTGTCTGCACAAGGAAAGTATAAGATACATTGTGAATTAAAACAGATAAGTTATATTAATTCAGTATCCCATACAGATTCTCTTATTCCAGAACAGAACAGCTTCTACTAATGCAGCTTAAACTTCTTCCAATGAAATAAAAACAAACCCAGCCACACTGGAATAAGAACCATCGCAATGAATTACAGTAAAAATGTTTTGATGTGCATAACTGCCAGATATTCTTTTTCCCCACACACAGTTAAACCGCAATAAAGGCAAACCTAAAGAGTACAGGGATTTCCATCTGGGTGAATCTGCAGCCCGAGTGACTAAATGCTATTCACAAGCAGAAGCTGCAAAACAGAGGCATCAAGTCCAACTTCGGCAAGCAGGACTCACGCCCATGTTGTTTGAAGTCCATGTATACGCAGGGATAAGTTTAAGATTCAGTCAGGACTGCCAGTTCATCTTTGTTACCAAAGCCTTTTATTCCAATCTCATTACTGCCCAGCACTTATCCAGCCCTATATAAGGAAGAGAACGGTCTACATGTCAGAGCTTCAGAATTTAGTCAGCCCTGTAAAAGGATTACTGCCGACAGTTTACACAGGACTACACATTCTTATTGAAATAAGGTGCCCTAGGGCAGGTACTTTTTTGGGCACAGCCTGTTGCATTTAACTTATTTTTAAGAATACCTGCCTAATAGCACACTTACATGACTACACAGGGATGTTACATTGATCAAGTCAGTTAAATTGCTGCAATTACAAGGAACAATCTCAAAATGAAGGACACCCACACCACCTTGTTATGCTGGCCTAAGGTGCTTTCCTTGTTAATTGCTGTATGCATACAACTCTGTGCTTGCCCAAATTAATTGCTCGGTACTCTAAGAAAATATCAGCTGCTGAACGCTGTGCTTTGAGACTTCCCACGCTGTACTGTGGCATGCCAGCTGAACCGTACGGGAACTCAGGGCCAGACAACCACATGAAAACTCTTCCAGGACTTCTCCTCCGACTTGCATTCACATTTGCCAATAACATTTCATATCTGCCTACTGGCAACGCAGAGGACGTGCATGCTGCGGAGCATCACAAGCGGAGCCTCATTATCCTGTCAGGATGATGCACATGCATGGGGTGTTGTGTAGACATAAGGACTTGATTCTACCATTCTGCAGAGCTGTCAATACTAGTGATATGTGTTAACAGAGAAAGAGCAGGAAAATGAAGTTGAGTGGTTATTCCCACGCTACATTTATCTACAGCACTTTCAAAACCCCATAAGCAGCGCTGCACCAAATAGCGCTGACTGGTGCAATGGGAGGCAATCACGTAGAAATTAGATTAGCAGAAGAATTTCACAGTGGCAAAGGCTTTTTTTTCTCCTCCTAAAAATCCATGCAGATGTCACCCCAGAATTTAAATGCCATTATTTCAATGGGCTGCTTCCCTTAAGTAAAAAGTACCTTGCCATCACCTCAAAGCTCACCGACCTCTATCACAGTCAAGCATTACTGCCTAGGTCATGGCTGGTTTTGAATCAAGTTGGAGAAGCACAATGCTGACAGACCGGCACTCTGACAGCACGAAGTTCAGCAATATAGGGTATGCAGGGAGTGACCGAAATGATGGAAGATACAAGATTTTTTTTTTAAAAAAAAAAAAAAAAAAAAAAAAAAAAACCCTTTCCTCGGTATTCTCTTTTTTTTTTTGGGGGATCTTTAACCAAAAANGAGTGACCGAAATGATGGAAGATACAAGATTTTTTTTTTAAAAAAAAAAAAAAAAAAAAAAAAAAAAATCACCTTTCCTAGTGATGAGCTATGTTGTTCTGAGGAGCATTTACCAAAATAAAAAAAAGGGTTCATGCTGCCTAAATCCCAAATACTGCAGCTTTCCGGCTGGAAGGATCCTTCTCCCAGGGGCAGAGTTACAGACTGTACTGGAGTGTGAGATCGATCAAGGTACTACCTGATATTTCTGGCATTTACAGGCTTTAGGGTTGTCACGATTCTGCCCATCATTTGGAGGATACACTGCATATCCTCAGCACTCTCTCCTTTAAGAAGTCTTATGTTAGACACATTAACAACAGGGTGGAGAAGTTTTACTTATTCCTTGGCTGTTGTAGAACAGGACAGAGAGCACTTTAGAATTGTTAATGGATGGGTTATATTGCACATGAGAGAATGAACGTTCCTCTTTATTAAATACTTATTGCGCACATCTACAGGAAACAATGGAGAGATACCTCGGTGGAAATGGGAGTATGGGGTTTTTCTGAAGATTATATACAGACAAAGGGAAGGCCAGAAGATAACCCTTCAAATTGGTCAAAGCAATGGGATCACAGGTGGATCTTGCCCCATCAGAGTCCAGGAGTAAGCTGTAACTGGGAAAGGATAATATGTATATGGGAGACAACGTTGTATTATGAATCAACACATCTCATTTAACTTTTTCATTAAAGTTGCTTTGATACAGCATAAGAATACATCAAAGAACTGTTGCTTCTTCAGGAAAAGGCAGAATAAAAAAAAAAACATCACACAAGATGTAAAGTTAAAACCAGTACAGACGAGATGAGCACTTCTCTCTGTTTAAGAAGAACCAACTAACATGTAAAAAAGGTTCTTCCTTCTTCAGCACCTGGGGCAGAAGGCATCTGACGCCTTTCATGAGCCTTTACCTTGCAACCACAGGGACTGCGCAGCGGCTCAAGCTCCTTGTGCTATCCACGTTTTGCAGAACGTCTTCAGCTGCTGCTGGCACAGGGGACCAGCTGGCACAGAGGCTCCCAGCCACACCATAGACATTTTCAGGGCCACGCACTCAAAAGCTTCCCCCTCCTGCACTGACACTGGAAGGAATTCAGCAGATCCTCTTGTCCTTTTTATTCAGACATACAGCAGAACCCACACTCTCCAGAGATGTTGCAGGCCCATTAGTTAGAAAAACAAAAGAAATCGGGATGAGGACAGGACCCCGCTGTCCCACTCCTACTCTGCACTAACAATGGTGAGATGTTACTTCTCTCATGATTTGTAAATGGCATTTCAACTTCTTTCAAAACTACGTCTCCTTTCATGAAAAGGCATCAATCTCCTAGCGAGCTCCCCGTCAGCATAAAAAGCCTAGTAGTTTGATTGCTTTTTCTTCAAGATGAATACACCAATAATTACAAGCACACCACTGCAAACCATCTTTTTGCTGAAGGTTATTTTCCTTGTAAGAGTCCATGGAGAAAGAAAAAGGTCTCATTTGAAAAGACAATGAGGGAATTAGGCAGAGAGGCAATACTGCTGCTTATGAGGGCCTTTCCACTTCTGCATCATCTGAGTACAAGGAAAAAATAGGTGCTAGAGGCAGAGGGCAGTTATACTTTGTAATGAGTATGCTAAAATAGAGCACTATTATTGTCTTGAGATCTCTGACGCCTACGGATGACCCTTGAAGTACACTGAGTAGCTGACAGAATTTGGCTGCAGTACTCTAAATACAAGCGCTGCAAACTTGAGCTTTCTCATGTTGCTGCAGCTTCATTTGAGGTTGCTGTAGCTTTGTTTGAGGCCTTGACTTTACAAAGCCTTGAGTTTACAAAAAAGCCAGGACACGAGATACGTATCTCTTCCGGTGACTTCTCCCCATGCATCTGTGCCACATCCATTTGATTACAGAGCCCCAAGGCTTTGCACCTCCTGTGGAAGGAGCGTGTGCGATGACTGGGTGGCACAGCAGACAGAGGGAACAGTTTAGGAAGTGGCACGTGGTAATCTCTCCCGTGGCCAGCAGCTATACTTACTACTGCAAAACAAACTCAAGCGTTTGTCCCTTCGTGCTCAAAAAGGAGAGGGACACCTCGCGATGCCCCAGCAAGGCAGCAGCCAGCAAGGCAGCAGCCAGCCAGGCCCTGAGAAGGCAGCAAAGGCAGGACCGGGGGGGTCTGCCCTAACCCCTGTCTTCAAGGTCTTCTGGCAGATTTCCTGTGCTTTGACTCAACACCAAGAACAGCTCAAGCAATCTTTCACCTCAGTTTGTTCCAATAGCCTCTCACAAGCATCTGCAGCCTGATGACTTCTCCAGATGGACTCAATAAAGCAGTCAGGTCTACAGCCCTGTCAGAACCCACACAGAAACAAAGGATGGTGTAAAGGAAAGAAAGGATGTCACGCAGATGGTACACAGCGAGGACAAAATCATCGCTACCACGTATTTAAATGGCATGGTTACAGCTGTCCAGGTATTTACACAGAAGTGACATCTCAAAAAGGTGACTTTGGAAGCAGCACAGAGCAGAGGTAAACACATAGGGCGACAAAGAAACCTCTTCTCAGATCACAAACACTTTGTTAAAAAAAAAAAGAAACGAAACAAAAAAAAGACAGCAACAGTAACTTAGAGATGCTCTTGGGGACCTCACACTGAATGATGCAAGTCAGACGCTCAGCGGGCCAGCAGGTGAGCAAGTCAAGTCTTTACACAATTCCAGGAAAGCCGGACTTGCTGTGTGTACAACACACGTGCACTCTGCACACGCGCAGCAAAGCTGAACTGTTAAGACTTTACTGTGCAAAACTATTCCTATGGTTTCTTGTTAGCTTAAGATGGCCACGGTGTGTGAACAGCAGGAATTTGTAGACAATAACTCCTGCTACATTGTGCAATATTCCTGTGGACATAAGGCCTTGGATAGTTGTTCCAGGAGAATAAACAACAGAGTAACTTTGGTTGAAGGAGATTTTTGGAGGTCACAAGCCCAACTTCTTGTTCAAAACAGGGTTAACTTCAAAGTTAGATGAGGTTGTTCAGTGTCTTTGTCCAGCCAACTAACTAAATAAATGGCTGTCCTATTCCTTTTGTTTTAGTAAAGGGACAAAGAGCCATAACATTGCTGATGAAGCATCTAACGAAGTCGTTATCAACACATAACCAAGCAACAATTTCATTAGCACACCACTTAAAATATCCCATTACTAATAAACCTTTCATACAATATTTTCAAGCTCCTGAGACTACGATTTACCTGAACCAGTACCTTTACAATTTTATCAATTTTGATTCATTTTAGAAAGAGCGTGCTGCCCAACATGCATGAAACCTACTGTCCGAAAACCAGCCTCTTTAGGGTGCTAGTATCTAGCTACTGACATACTCAGATGTGGTGGGAAGTGTGTAAGGGTATTTAGTCCTTTTCCAGAACACACAGAGCACTGTAAAAGTACTTTAACTACTCCTGTCACTATCACTTGTGTTGTTAGCTTACTTCCTGAAGACAGGTGAATTACCAGTTAAAAGCCTGTTGTACGTGTAGAAGAAAGCTACTATGTGCAAAAAAATTAAAGCTAGAGATGCAGACTTCTACATCTGCAGCACCACCGTTAAAAAATTCCAAACCCTGGCAGCTTTCCAAGTAGTAATCAAATTATACCTTCTCTAATAAATACTAAAATCAGGTAAGAGAAAAACCACCCTAGACTCCAATAAATTCTTGTCTTCCCCTTGGCTCTGGCATTCACTGCACCGTTGTTTCCAAACCAGTCAGGAAAATCAGCCTGTTCTGAACGAGAAGCCGTGGTTATCAAGGCAGGAAGCTCCTTGGAAGGAAATGCTGGAGGATGTCCTCATGATAAGAGCTGCTCCAGAGTTTTCATTGCCTAATCCCACTCCAAGTTTGACAGTTGTATTTACTTAAACACTGCAATAAATTTTGGGTTCTTGGCTCAAAAATTAAGTTATTTTACATGAAATTAAGGTGTTAGCAAATATTTGGGGTTTTAGGAACAATTTGCTTCAGCTTCTTAACTCCTATCTGAGACATGAGTGTTTCCTTTTCTAAGTATTTTCTAGTATTCTCCTCCTTTCGGATGCCTGAGAAAACCTTCCTGTACTAGCAAAAAAACAATAAAAAACAAGCCATGAGTGAGAACAGCGGCATCAGGATTCCCATCGTACTTATGACTGAAGACTCAAGCTAGTAGAAGTAGATGAGCCAAACAGTTTATCCTTTTTAAATCTTGACACAGAGACAATGGTGCCCGCTTTGTTATTTAATATGGTTTTGACTAGTACACCCTGACACCTAAAAATGTTTTAACCTGTTTGAACATGGCCCATTAAGGGAGACCTCAAAGCACAGTCCATGTATCTCCTCCGGTTGCTGCCATCATTCTGATCCTCCATCCCTGGCTAAGGACAACTGATGCCCCAGCGCAGCTAGTTTCATGGTCAGCAGACCTCATTTCCCTGCTTTACCGTACTTTGATGAAGAGTCTCCCTTTTCTAGCTCTGCTTTTATAGGAAAAGAGAATGAAGAGAACACAGGAAGGTTTAGGACAAATAGAGACAATGGTAAACTTCAAAAATGAAATGCTTTTGATCAGTTACTTGGTTGGTTTCTGGCATTGATGTGATTGTTTCCAAGTAAGCCACAAAAATTCTTATTTCTGTGGAAGCTCCTCTAAGTAGATTACACTGGCTTCCTCCTTATCTGCCACCACAATGGGCCGAGGGGAATGTTTACCGACAGCAGATTAAATTAGCTTTAATAGGCACCCTGCATTTACTGAAAGTAAAAGCATCCTTGTTTAAGAGTCAGGTCTCCGCATCACGCTATGGAGTAAACCCTGAACAAAAGGTTAAACGTTTTATGTTGATCCTAACTTTACTATGAAAAGGAAGTCTCATTTAAGATGGAAAAGGTTTCCTTTAATAATGTTTATAATACACTCAGCCTGGTTGCTATGACGATGGAACAACTATTCTCTACAAACAGGCGCTAAAACCCTAAAAATAAACAGGCCGACAAAAATCACGAACATGCAGCTTTGTCAGGCAGGCTGTGCCTGGTGCAGGGATCGTGTTTGTTCTGAATATGATGAAGATAAAGAAATGCTAATGACTAGATTCTACACCCACTGAACGGAGCACTCGCCTACAAAGCCATTCCTGTATTTCTCAGGAGCTGCTACTTAAAAACGACACCACCGAAGCCAGAACTCTGGATCTCCCCCACACAGGCAGAACCATGGAGATTATTAGAAGTTTGTCCGTGAAAATAAGGTAAGTATTATGGAAGTAATATGCACATACACGTAAATGTGTGTGTATACGTATATATGCATACAAAATAATAAAAGTGTAACGGCATGTATTTGCATGCTTTCTCCATGGGCTCACTTATTGATGTGGGTAGGCATCCACCCATTTCACGGACAGATGAGTACACAAGTGTTAAAAAAAAAAAAAAAAAGTAGCAGAGTCAGGAAGGAAAAAGCAACCAACCAACCAACCACTCGGTCCCAGGCTCCGCTCTAATCTCACACCGGCAGGGCCAAGTCAGCCAGCACCGAAGGGCAGGAGCACGAAGGGAACACCAGCCCGCCTTCAGACCCTCCTCCAGAGCGCGGCTCGCCTGCTCAGAGCCAGGATCAAGGCACGGAGACGCGCACAGGGCGAGGGGCACAGGGCGAGGGGCACAGGGCGAGGCTTCTCCCTCCGCCGCCCCTGCGTGAGGAGCGGCCCCGGAGCGGAGCCCCCGCCGGCG
>VYZW01032327.1:103055-120286 GCA_013401315.1 Balaeniceps rex | reverse complement strand
GGCAGCACCTCGGGAGGCGTTTGCCGCCGCGTGTCACGAATAACACGGAACCCCCCGCACACCGGCGGGTTCCCCCAGCCACAGCGGGGCATGGGCCACATCATGAGAAGGAAAGGGGCTGAGGCTGGAGCAAGCTACAGAAGATTAAAGTGTTTAAAGACATTTTAAAAATATTTTAAAAATTTAAAAATGTATCTAAATAAAAAGATAAATCCTGCAAAAGCGGGGAAGTTATCAGGCAAAGGCAAGGGAGCAGAGGGCTCATTGGGACGGGGGACAACCCAACACGGTCACCCTTCACTCGCCAGTGCCGGCATGCTCCCGTAAGTGGAGCTCCCCGCTTTTTCCTATGCGGAGAAACTTGCACAAAAAAAAAAAAAATTCTTCCCAGGAGAAAGGCACTGCTATGCACTTGTGTTCTCCCCAGGGAACATGGCGGCACCCAGCCTCTTGGTTCAGGAACCCCCCTGGGCTGTACACCCCGCAGAAGGCCACAGTGTTCGGCCAGGGCTTTGTGGATGTTCTCTGTTCCCGGATCTTTGCCACGGCTCACCTGATCCCAACATGGTGGTGGCAAAGGCACAATGCCTTCGCACTGCCCAGACTCAACAGAAGGGAGAGGCAACCCCGGGCTTGCTGCAGGAGATGGCACACGCAGCGGCAGCCTCAATCACGCCACAGCTCGTTAAAGCAGCCCATGGCCGCACTTGGGTCCCCAGCAAACTGCTCTCCCACAGCCAGGTACTGTTGATTGCTAAGGTGCACTGCCTTGGCCTACAGATGAGCAGTCTGAGTCCTGAGGTATCTACTAAAAAAGCACTCTTCATACCAGCTTGAGAGCAGAGTTATTTTCCATTGGATCGGGCATCGGGAGCAGAAGGTGAAGCACCGAGAAGGCAGCGCTGTCCCACTTCCCTCCCATGAGCAAACAGCCTTCTCTGCCTTGCCATCAGATTCCCACCCATTGGCAGAGAAGAAAAAAATTTAAGCAGCACTTCACCGTCAAACACCGCACATGCCAAAACACGCAGCTTTCTGTTTCCTAGACACGTGCCGGTAAAAGGTTAGCTGCGTTAGTACAAAGTCTTCTCTGCACATTTCACCCAACCGCCTTCTCACACTTGAGTCCTGCTCAATACGTGGGTACAAGCCAAAGCACCGCGCAGCCAGGTACACTTTTGTTGGGGAAGTACCACGCTCCCCAAACACACAAGTCGTAGCTCAGATCCCAGTTAAGCCTGAGCAGCTCCAGCTGCAATCAATGCTCTTCCGAAGAAGGCAAATTCCATATCCTTACCAGGTCATCTTCAGCTGGTCGCATTTCGTGGAGCCAAATGACAACCAAGTGAAGTGAAAGGAGGTTTGTAAACTCGGGAGCAAGACAGGGAACGCAACGTTACATTTCACAATACCTTTAAATAGCCCTTTATCAGCACTTACTGCACAGTCACAAGGGATCAGAAGGGTGATGAAAGCAGAGAAAGTTAAGGAAGTTTAGGGAATTGAGATGTCTTTTAACTACAGGGAAGGGGTACAGGGTTTTATCCCAAAGCGTGCTTTCTCTCATGGGGAGAGGGGAAGTTTTCAACCAAGCTGACCCTTATTTATTTATTTACAGACGTTAACCACCGCATTTTAAAATAAAATGAAGAGAATGGTTTCCATTTTTCCCCACCTCCACTTTCAATTAAGGAAAAAAAAAAAGCATGAGAGAGACTGGGCAGGGAGGGGAAGAAAAGAAAAAGGTAAAGAAAAAGGACAAGAAAATCCCCCGCAAAAGTCCAGAGTCAGTTTCTTCAGCTTTCAAAATAATTAAAGCCCCTTTGAAATGAAAGCATGTGCTGTTTTTCTTTTCTTTTTCCCGTGGAAAGCATCGGTCGTTATTTCCACAGAGCACTTTGCATTATCAGTACCGCTTTTCCCTTGGGAATGCCCAAGCCAGGGAGCACTGACCAGGAACAAAGGTCTGGAGCTCAGGAGGCCCTTTCCCACGGCACTGAGCCGTAGCCTCCTCACCTCTACCTGGTCTTCTGTGCTGCAGATGACTCAAACGCAACTCCACGGGTGAGCCAGTCTTGCTAACAAACACCACAAGCCTTTGGTCAGGCATTTCCCTGTGCCCATCCCTCTTTTCTTCTTCTGCTGCTGTGCTCCATCCGAACCTTTGGCTCTGTTTAGAGCTTGGACTTCTTCTCCCACACCCAATCAAAAAACAAAGAGGAAAATGCAGAAAAGCTCTATGCTCTCTCAGACTCTTCCTGTAGAGTCACACGTGGGAGGTTTGCCAACATCTGCATGTGTGTACCTCAAACAGAGCTAAATCCATTTCTTTGGGAAAGGGCCAGCACCTGGGATCTCACATCTCACTCAGGGAACGCTCCTGAAACCAGCTGGCTTCTCCGAGAGCTCCTGTAGCCTTTGCGGTGATGAACAACCTACGGGACTGGCACACACCGTGCTGTTTCTTTGAGTATCTTTTCCTCATTTGGCACCGAGCATCACTCACTTGCTAAGTGGGAGAATGATACAGCTCCAGAAAGGAACACTTCACAAGCACACAAACCCGGTGTTTCAGCATGCGTGCCAGACTCAAGTAGGGTCCGAACACGTTTTGCAAGGCAAATAGCAGAGCTCCATCTCTGCGCGCACCACCACAACTCCAGATTCTTCCCTGGCTTTGTTTCCACTTGCCATCAGCAAAATCTATCAGCACACCCAAACATTCTGTATTTCCTTAGCACTCAGTTATGAAGCAATGCGTGAGCTGTACCCAGAAAGTGCAGGCTGCCAGGGAAGAGGGACAGCACACAAACCCCAACTCCGCTCTGCCCTAGCATCCAAGGGACCTAAAGGGCTTCAGCCACAGCTGTAGCGGCTGGGGTGACTCCCCTGACAAACAATCAAAGCGTCTTTTTTAGAGGGATAATAAATTTCCTACTTTGTGCAACTCTCACTTTTGTTCTGCTTTCCCTGCCGTGGTTTTGCAATCCAACGTGGGCTTGTTCCTATCTTATACAACATCACAAGGGAAAAAATATAGGACAGACAAAGGGAGGGAATAAAATAAAGCAGGCAACAAGGCAGGGTTTGGAAAAAGCTCATATGTAAAGACCTTTTAAAAAGCAGCTCACACACAAAAGCATTTTAAAGAGAAAGAGGCAGCAGAAAAGGGAAGTCAAATGAATACATTTCAGTTGGGAGTTCTGGTGAAGGTTAATCAGACGGCGGCACCTAGAAATAGATTTTGCAAGTTCTGAGGCAAGGACAAAGTCATGAAGTGATACGTAACTGCCAGTTCTAGGAAAACACAGTCAGAAAAGCAGAGATTTCCAAAAGCAATGACTTATTTTACTGCAAGGTTCTGACTTTGCCATCATGTAGTTGCTGGCTTGAGAGTGTGACGGGAGGGAGCGGGGAAGCACAGGCACCAGGAAAGCCAGAAAACTATGCAACAGGTAATCAGACCCTAACGAGGCCTCGTTCCAGAATTCGGAGGTGTTATTTTAATACAGCTCCCAACTCCAGGGCCGAGCTTTGCAAGAGTACTGGGAATCTAAAAGTCATGAAATAAACAGAACAGCTACGAAAGGTTTCATGCCTCATTAGCGAGAGGAGACGCTCACAAGGGAGAAGCCTACAGACCAAGGGGGGTTGTTTGTGGGTTTTTAAAGTTGCACAACCAAAATCCACTCCTCACTCTCTCAAGAGAGATGCTCTCAGGAAGCTTAATGTTTAACGCCTTCTCAGATCACTAAGGCTTCAGTTACCAATATTAGCACCTTACACCACAGCTCCTAAGGCATCCTTGGAGGTGAAAGGGGAGGAAGGTGAGCCCCCTGCTCGCTTTCAGAAATGCCCTGTGAGAAAGCCGGGACGCTGGACAGGAGCGGCCGGAGCAGCCCAAGTCACGCAGCAGCACGGATGCGCAGCGGGAAGGTCCAGCTCTGGGGCTGCCAACCGCCCCCTTACCCTACAGAAGCTCTACCAAAAAGTGGGCACGAGTGCTACTTTGCCTACGAGGCCTAGATGGTGCTAGTCATCAACCTGACAAGTTTTACAGCAGGAAATCTGCTGTCACTCGGTTCAGAGCAGCTTCACACCAGGGATTGTAACCCACAGCAAAGCCTGGGCTTTGCGACCCAGGTGAACGCCACGCTCCTCGCAGAGATGCCACCCGCAACGTCCCAGGATGTGGCGACACTCGCTCATGCGGGAAGTCATCGCTTCATTGAGCTCCTGAAGATGCTGCAGGATACCCGCGGAGTATTACAGGGCGCAGAGGGGTCCACAAATAGCAGCTGCCTTTGCTGAAGCTAAAAGGAGCACCTTGAAGAGGATGGAGAATTAACTCAGTTCCCATGTTCATGTTCTCTTTCATGCCCAAGCTACCAATGATCTCATACCTCTCAGACCCAATAACGCCTTTTTGCACTCAGTTCTCTGGGTTTCCTTTGCAGAGAGCAGCTCTGCCTCTGCTTTGGTGTTTGATGATGCTCTCAAAAAAAGCCACAGATCTGTGCTGGTTTCAAACCCTTGTTATTTCTGAGTCTACAAATGCAAGAGCCCCTGCCTCGAGGGCCGGGCAATCTGTGTGCTCAGGGCAGATAAGAGGGAGAGAGGAAGTTCAGCATCCTGCAGCAGGCACAGGTGGCTAATCCGGTCCACGAGCCTCCATCTCCACTCCCCCAGGAGACATTTGACTGGGGCAAGTCCGAGGCTTGTCAGCAGCCAGCCATGCAGGGGAGTTCACTGCTGTAGTAAATGCTCCAGAGTTAAACACTTTGCTGAACAGGACGTGCAATGCCCAGATCGTATGACAGCTGTTGATATTCAAAGGTACGCTCAATATTTCATTTCAGGAAAAAGCAGAATTACCCAGTTACACCAGAACTTCACTACACAGCGAGGATCTAGATACAGCAGGGAAAAAGGCTGGTTTTTTCCAGAAGGGCTCGTCTCCACTGACTCAGATAGGCTTGGAGGTGGTTTCATGTGCTTATGAAAGTTAAGCCCTAAAGCTGTGCACCAGAGAATCTCCGGTTATTACACAACGTTGCCAAACTAGTTTCCACCGTGTTATCTACACAGTACCTTCTCCTACTAAAAGCACAGTTCCTCTTGTGAGGTTCCCACATCCTGAATAAAATTCCTCGATACAACTCTTAAAAACCTCATTGGTTCTCCTCCTGGCCCGGCCCAACCCAACAGCACCGTCACAGCTGGTAACAACAGGGCAAAGTCAGGACCCATCATGACCATTTAAATGACATCTAGAATTTCATTTCAGAGCCTGTTGTTTGTGCAAACAACTCCAGGTCTGAAATAGAAGAGGTGAGAAGCAGACTGCAGTGCGCTCAGCTCTCTTAGCAAGGAGCTGTGAAACTGCAGTTGGGGAGAAATTGGTGTAATTCACAGAGAAAAGCCAACGTTTCCAAAAGTGAACACAGATCTGTGGATGTCAAATCGCATATCTGATTTCCCCCCCTCCCACCACGTACTTTCTAAGCCAAAAAAGGCTTTATCTGGGTGGATTCTCCAGGGAAGCAGGGAAGGATAAGCCCTTTCTGTACCACTGCCCAGTTCCCGGATCAAACAACAAGAAATGGCATGGCTGACCAGATACCATCACCCCCATCCTCTCCTGCGGGGCTCCAGCCAGGGAAATTATCACATCAGATGGGAACCTTCCCCCAGCAAGGCAGCTCGAACAAAACATCAGAAAGCAAAGTGGTTTACCTGCACAGGCAGTGGAGAGCAGCTCCTAGGAAAGGGGCATCCCTGCAAACAACCTGTCCGAAGTCCATGCTAAAAACAAGCACCCAGCCTGGGGTTGGGATCACCGAGCCCTGCAGGGCAACGACGAACAAAAGCCAAATCACTCATTAGCCTGATTCCGACAGAGACGTTCTTCCCTGCTCCAGCCTCCCTGCGAGTGGACTTGTGCCCACTTAGAAAGCTGATTATGAAGCAGTAAGTCATCCAGCATGGCCAGGCCAAGTCAATCCAGCCAGCTGTTTTAATTTAGCTCTTTTCTTCATTAAGCATCGCTGTGCCCTTAACCCCTCTGTTCCCAGGGCAGTAGCTCCGGGGAGCTCCCCGCGAGCCTGCTCACCGGCTGACAGAGGGGAGAGGCGAGCAGAGCATCAGGTGTGAGCTATTGCACCAGCTGCAGCTCAGGGCCATGATATACCCCACTTCTTTGCAAGGAAACGTTTGTGTTTTGTGCTCAGCCATGGCTCCAGAAGAGCTTGAACCACGTCCTGGGACACATGCAAACCAACAAGGGGCTCCTGTCCCTTTTGCTTCCAGCCTCAGGCCCAAGAAGTGCTGCTGAGCCACCCGAGGGTTAACGCCTCGCTGATAGGGCTGCAAACCTCCTCCACCTGTTTCCCATTACCAGCTCCCACCTTTTGTTACTCAGGGCCAGGATCTGGCCCAGCTGGTGGCAAGCTGGGGAGGCAGCTGAGGAACCCTCAACTGACCTCTTTGCTCCTGCAAATGTTTTGCCTGTTTTCCAGCCTGTGCGGTCCCATGCCCACAAAGGCCCTTTGCTGTTCTTCTGAGAAAACTCAAGGCTCCAGTTTGCTCCCTGCCCCAAGCCAGCTTCTGCTGCTTAACCAGCAGGAGAAAGAGAAACTACGCCAAGAATTGCATTTGCCCCAAATAAAATTGGACTCTGGAAGGGAGAATCGCTAATAAAAATCCAATTCTGACTTTACTGGGACAAAAAAAGAAAAATCCGATGCTATGATCCATCTTAGAGATATATTTCCAAAGGGGCCTTAAACCAAAGTGTGGATTTGCACTGGCCCTTATCTCATCTCAAAGGATGAGCAGCCAGCACGAGCTCCACGTGGGCTGCAGCTTGGGGATGTCAGTGCTGTCACTTACGCTGCTGAAGATGGAGGACTCTGCACTGCGTACTGCTATATCCAGAGCCACAGCTGCAAATTTAGAAACATTGCCTGAATTTCTCTTTGTGCTCTCCCACGTCCTGCCCTGCTACAACTCCTGTCTGCTTGCATTTAATTTCTTAAAAAGCACTGCTTAGCAACCTGACAGCCTTTTCACTTCGAGCACAAGGCAACCAGTTCCTCCCATTCCCACTCCACCAACAGGGAGCTGGCAGGCACGCGTCCCCGTTCGCTTAACAGCACCATCTGAGATGGAGCCGGGTTACAGCCCAGCAGCCTCAGTGACACAAGGGCAGTTTGCGTCACCTCTTGGCAGCTCCAGTGTATTTTTGTCTGTGGGAAGACAGAAGGGTCCTCATCCCCCCTGATGCTACGATCTCATCTGTGCTTCCACAACGAATGTTTCTGCTGTGGAGTAATATCCTCACTGGAGCAAAGGACAGGTAACTACAGAGCCTTCAGTAAACCTTTTAAGCCATTCATCCAAAGTCCCCAGAGGGAAGCAGGTGAGACTATAATATGCATTGCACAAGAGATACGTATCTAGGGTATTTTATTTTATAAAAATCTCTCCCCTCCCTTTGCAGTTTGTTTAAAAGGAATGGCAAAACAAACCAGATAAGCTGCAAGTCGACGCTGCCAGCACTCCCAGCCCTGTCTTCCACAGTGGATCCACCCCGGGACCGGTGTGCACTGCGCGGGAGCTCTCAGCAGATAAGCTGCTGGAGAACAGAGAAGGGCCTCAGAGTAACGACGAGGCACAGCTCTTCTTGCTTCACAGTTTGGAAACACGCAATCTCCCCAGTCGCCTTTGGCTGAGAGTGGAGGGAGGCAGGATGGGGCAGGTCCAAAATGAACAGGGAGTGCTCTGAAAGAGTCTGGAGCGAGGGAGAAGAGCAAAGGGGGACAGATGAAAGCACGAGACGGGCATGAGTCATGTTGGCGTATGGCCTCCGAAGAGAGCCCTCAAGCAAAGAGGGTATGAAGTAAATTCCTAGTCAGGCAAAAATCCACTAAAACAAAAGGCAACCCAAAATAGGCTTTTGCATACCTGTCTCCTCTGGCTCATCGTTAAAGGTTCAGCATCACACAAACTCGGGCTGTGTTTCTTGCTGGCATCTGGTCACACTTGGTCAGGCCAGGGCAGAGGTGGGAGCACTCACGGCACGTTGGGAACGCGCTCGCTCCCCGAGGCAGGCCCAGATCTCCAGCTAATCCTTGCAAAAGCCGCTTTCCTTCCCCAGAGGGGAGAGCTCTCTCCGAAGAGTCAACATGAGGGTTGCAGATCTTACACACTTCCACTTGCACACACAGGAAAGAAACCCCGCTGCAGGCAGCTACTTTCGTTCAGCCTATCCACACCTACCCAATTATGAGCTAAGGATGAAGGAGTTTAAGCTGGGATCCAGAAACCAGCCCTCCCAGACCTTTGGGGAAAGCTTGGATCTGAGGTCAAGCAGCGTGGCTCCAGCTCCTTCTGCCATAAACCCTGCTCTCCTGCCTGGGGATTAGGAAATCAAGCAATGCAGGTGTCCTCCGAGAAACACGTAACCCGGGCACGCCAGCTCTTTGGAAACCTAACGGAACATCCATTAGCCACGGCTCACGCTGCAGCCTTGCAGCTGGGTGAGCCACAAGTCGGTTCCCCGCTACACGGGCTGGAAGCTGGCCAGCGAGCCTTCCTTCAGCTGCTGGCCTGCTTGTTTTTACAATAAAGAATCCAAACCCCAAGCCAGCTTTAGGAACGTTTCTCTCTCCTCTGCGGAAACATCATTTCTGCACACTGAAGTTTCCACTTTAGAGAAACTTCTGCCGTTTATAGGGGCCAAAGGAATGGGGGAAGCAGACCCTTCTCTTTGCTGCTGTATAGCAACCTGCACCGCCAGGTCCTGGGCTGGACTGTGGCCCTGCAGCGCTGGAACAACAAACAGCAGGAGAAACAAGTTCATCATGGGGACCCTCAGTGCACCAGAGAACCTCAGTGGTGGGAAGTGCCCTACCCCATCCGTCTCCAATCTCCGCAGCAGCAGCATCTCCTTCAGGGGCAGCATAAGCATCCCCACATATTCTAGACTAAGAATAAATCAAGGATTTTCAGCTCCCTTGCTCCTTCTTTCCCTGAAGTCACACTGCAGTGGCTTCTCAACAAAGCTGGACGAGCTCCGGTCACTGCACTGAGGAAGGAGCAGCCACCAACAGCAAACACCTCCAGCCACACAACGCTGTCGCTAGGATGGATTGCTTTACAAGTTTCTTGCAGCGAAGTTTGGTGTCTCGTCCAGAGATGCTTGTACCAACCCTTAGAGCAGGACACCATACCCATCCCCACCAGTCTGGCTTTTTCCGTCCCCAGAGTCATCACTCGAAAAGGGCTGCAGGGAGCAGAGAACAACCTCTTTGCTGTACCAACGTGCCCTCCACAGGGCTGGGAAAAGGGTTTAGCTCATTTCTCTGTCCTTGTTTTGGGTACAACCCAACACTCCTCACTAAAGCCAGCTCAAGGGCAGCTTGAAACAAGTGCGTGAAGTCCTACTCTGGAAGAGCACTGGGGTGACAGCACAACGGCACGAGCACACCCGAGTTGAAAAAGAGCCTGCAGGCGCTAAATATCAGCCTGAGACGTGCTGGCAAAGCCACACAGAAAGGGCACACTGCCTAGCTCAAACTCCTGACGCTTATTCTTTGTTTGTACAAGCACCTAATGCCCTCCCAGATGTTTGCAAAAGCTCAGGAAGTTGGCACAGTAGCAAGGAGTTGGCCTTTAATTAACCAGAAGTCAAACACAAGAAGGACGTCAGCAACCTGCGAGCTGCACTGCTCTCCGTGACCGCAGCGTACAGCTCTTCCGTGGGTCCATACACCTTGGTGTCTCTCCATACCACTGTTCTTTCATGCCAGCATGTAAAAAAGGATTTTGCTGGTGCTGCTTACATTTCTCCTGATTCCCTTTCAACAGGCACCACTGAGCGAGCTGAACAGATGCACTTCCCGCCGCCCTCAAACCGTGGCCGCAACGTCACGCTCCCCAAGGACACCAGCGCGCCCGATGCCAGTCAGGTGAAAAACCACCAACACAGAAAAGCAGAGTTAGGGACAACACAACCACTGTCTTGACCACAGCGGAAAAGCCGTCCCCAACGTCTGCCTTCAGCCCCCGCAGCTGCTGCACAACACACAAACACCCCCCACCATCCATCCACGGTTCTGCCTGGATGCCACCCTGCCGTGGGCTCATGCACATGGGTTTCTGAGCGAGTCCAGCCAGAACAAATCCTCTCTGGCCATCTCCGAAATGCTGCTGACCCAGAGCCTTGGGATGCTGGTGTGACTCGCAGCTGCAGCAGCCCAGGGGATGCCTGACGGTGGGGATGGAGAGCTGTAAGCCAGTTCTTGCCTGTCACACTGCAGCAGACAGGTGACAACCACAAGCTGTGCAAAGGGATCTTGTAAAGCTGTCTTCTACGCCAGCCCCACTTCCCTACACACACACGCTCACCCTGAAGTAACTTAGGTTTCCATCACATATATTTAAGAGAGCGACAGTAGTACCAGAAACAGGCCATGAATACAGGTCATCCCTGAATAGAGGTATAACGCTGGATCTCCTGTAATTTGTTAGAGAGAGTCATTTCCCTCTCTTCATTAGTGTAGTGTTTTTTGCATTGTTTGCCTGGCTTCAGGGCCTCCTGGACTCAGCCTCGTAAGGATGAGCAGCAAGAGTTAACTTCTGCTGCTGCCCTGAAGTGTCCGCTGGCTGTATGACTGGCCCCGGTGGATCTTCACGTGTTTGGCTAAATGGTCACTGCGGGCAAACTTCTTCTCACAGGCGGCACACTGGTACGGCTTGACACCGGAGTGGGAACGCTTGTGACGGGAGAGCTCATCTGACCGGGAAAACCTGCAGGAGAAGGGAAGCATGGTGGATCCAGCCTTCGCTGCTAGACAGGACAGGGAACGTGAGGACCCCGGCACGTGGGAGGCTGAGGTCTGTCTCTGTCACAGCCTCTTGGGGTGACCCTAGACAGGTCACTTCTGGTCTGCTCCATCTGATCTACCAGTGAGGCACAGGTACCCCATACCTGCTGGAGGAATGGAAAGAAATAAACCCCTCCAAGGGGTGATTTAGAGATAGGAGAGAGGAAAAGAATTCACCCACTGAGATCTTCATTTCTTTCTGCTGCTCTTAAAGGACACTGTTCACCTACCTCCTTCATTTGTTTTGGACTTGCTGAAGCCTTTTGGGAGCTGACAGCCCCAAGGCCAGAGGCTGAGAGCAATGGCTTTTTGGGGTATAAGCCCGTGCTGGTAGTGACCAAAGGACACCGTCCAGGAGCCTGGGTGGAAAGGCTTTACTATAACTCCCACATCCAGCCAAGAGCAGCATCGCTGTCGAGAGAAGGCTTGTTTTTCCTGAGAGAGTGTGGGTTCTCCTTGCAAACTCTGAGCATCCCCTTGTTTCTCAGAACAGCTGTGAGTTTTCACTGTCAGCCTGGGCTGCACTGGGAGCTGGGGAGAGAGAAGCTGCCTGTGAGCTGGTTTAAATACCGAGCACGAGGGAGGAAAGGCAAGCACACCCAGCCTAGAGCACAGAAGCAGAGGTTTCCATGCTGAAGCAAGTCGACTGCTGTTCTGAGGATGCACCCAGTGTTCAGACTGCTTGTCTGTTTAATTCCCACACCTGGAGCAGATCAGCTGAACAGCCTGGAAAGTCCCTTTAACCACATGCATGTCCCCACTTAATTCTCCTGCACCCTTTTTTCCACCTGGCACACACAGATCCAGACCTGCAGCAAGCTGATCCACAGCCACCTCAAAGGTCTCAGCAAGGCCTGGGAGCTGGTGTGACTTCAGCATGCTTTGCATGTCCGAGTGTCAGGCAAGTGCTGGAGAGGAGGACTGGACAGGATTTACTCCTGTTCGGGCTCTAAGGAGCCAACACAGATGGCAGGAGTATTAGGACGGAAGGGTTTTTCCATCTGGCTGAAACATGCCCATGCAAAGAAGCACAAAGCAAGGAGCTTCAGATGTAACCCCAGACTCCCAGCGATAGGATTTCAAGCTCACACCTGGTACGGTAAATACTGCAGCTGCTCACAAAAGGCTCTGCGAAAACAAAATGCGTCCCAAGACCATCCTCAGGTCTTCCATGCAAACCACTGACTTCTTTTCCAGCTTTATTGCAAGAAGCGAGTTCCAAGGTCTCAGCTCCTCATAGGAAGTGGGTCCAGGAGAAATGACATATATATTTAGTTAGGGTCACATCTAGAAAAGGGAGCACGGCCCAGAGAACCCCAGCCGCAGCCGAGTACCTCACTCGATACTATAGCTGCTCCCATGGAGGGGGAGGGCAGCAAGTGAAGCAGAGCACAGCAACTCAGTGGACAGCCCGCAGGATGCTATCGTACAGGCTAGCACCATCCCCTTCCTCCTTCCCAGAGGGAAAAGTGATGCTTCTGTGGTTGCCATTGTCCCCTTTCTCAGTCCCCAGGCTCTGAGCATCAGATGCAGGAGGGTTTAGCAGTACTGGTTGGTACTGGGAAAGGAGCTGATGCCTATAAACACGTGCTGCGGTGATAGGTGAAATGGAAGGACAATTGCTGATGGCAAAGGGACAGCAGCTTGGCAAGACAGAGTCCCAAAATTCAGATCTAGTCTCATACCTTCCAGAGTTTCACCGCCCTGAGACAGAAGCCATAACGCACCATTCGGGCAAACAAGGCAGTGAGCATATGCCAAAGCAGTGCTTAAGAAACCAGGAAAGCTCAGTGCTGCCAGCACCAGTTTTCTTTGTGATATGCTTTGAGATCTGCTGATGAAAAGTGCTACGCAAGGCCTGAGGACTGTTAGCCCTTCTTGCCAAAGGCTGTACTGAGGATCCTGCACCCCAGGACAGGTACGCAGTACCAGGAAGGGAACACCACAGCAGAAAAATAATCAGAGAAGTGCAACAAGATTAAAAAGCAGGGTTAATTTAGGGAACACAGATGAAAGAAAACAACCATCACGTGCAGAGCAAACAAAAGTAAATGCAACATGGAGATATGCTACAGGCCCACAGGTGTCTGAAGGATACAAGCAGCCAGGGCAGGCAAACAGCAAGAGAAAGCAAAGGGTTGCTAAACAAATACAGAACTATGCACCGGTTCCTGAGGAAGTGAGGCTCCTGTTTCCTGGGACAAATATTAATGGGAAAAGCCATTTTTCCAGCCCAACTGCAGAAATTGTCCTGAACTAGACAGAGAAAGCTTGCAAAATTAACACACCACTTGGGAAAGCTGTCTTGCCAGAGGGTGTTTAGGCATCCAGTTCAAGGGGGATTTGGGGTGTTTGGGAGAGGGTCAGCTACGCTTCCCCAGCTGGAGGTTTTCAGCACTTTTGGACTGAGCGAAAACTACCCAAAGTGCTCAACGTACTTCACTCCTCCAGGCCTCCTTCCAGCTCTCACCTGTAATTCACTCAGGAAAGAAAACTTGTGATTTTATCCCGGATTTTCACCAGCCAAGAGCTTTCCTGCGTCTTGGCAAGCAATGGTGGGGACACCCATTCACACCGAGTCCCGCGGCTCCCACTTACCGCCAGCCACAGTTGGGCCAAGCACAAGTGTAGGGCTTCTCACCGGTGTGCCGACGAAAGTGAGCCTTGAGGTGGGAACTCTTGGTGTACATCTTGCCGCAGCCCGGGTGTGAGCACTTGTGGACACGGACGAGGGAAGGGGGTGCTTTCCGATACTTCGGGGCTGCCTCCACCTCTTGCATGTCCCCTGATGCCCCTGGCCTCATGGCAACTGGCAGGGGGGCAATTTTGACGTATTTTTGGTCCATGATGGTCACAGGGGGCTGGACCTGAGGGAGGAGGGACAGGTTTTGGCCCTGCAAGCTGATAACCAGCTGGGCCACCCTGACACCACCTGTAGCACTCTGTTCTAGCGGGCTGCCACTGTCCATCCGGAGAGGCTGGATTTGGAGGACAACAGGAATGCTCCCAGCAGCTACTGCCTGGTCACTACCATCATCTGTCCCTCCAGGCTGAGCAGCATTTGAGACATCTTCTTCTTGAACCATACTGGAGACAGGCTGTTCCCCAGAGCTACCTAAGCTGATCTCAGATTTGATCTCGACCTTCCCTGCAGCTGGGTGAAGCTCACTTGCTTCATCTTTGAGGAACTCATCCTTCTCCCTTAGGAACTCCTCAATCTCCTCCAGGGTGGGAATGAAGTCCTGGGAGAGGCTGCTGCAGAAGTCAGGCAGCCTGAGGTGAGCCTCGCAGACAGTGACTTGGGGTTTTGCGTCTTCCCCCTTTGCACCGGTCAGGGGGAGCGGGTTGCCTTCAGAGTGGCTGGTGCTGCCTGCAAGGAGATGGCCAGAGCCTTCTGGGTGGTCGGACGCCCTCTCGCTGCCATGCCCCGGCAGAAGGGATGGCGGCATGCTGCGTTGCAGAACACTGGCAAAGCTCTCTAGCAGGGAAGAGCTGGTCAAGGAGGGTAGCAGCTCCTGGCAGCTCACAGAGACCATTTGTTGACTCACGTCCTCTACCCACACAAAGCTCTTGGCTCGGCTGGATCAGAAGCCTCTGTAAGAGCTCAGCTGGGGCTCCCGAGGCTGGCGAAGTCTTCGTTCATCTGCAAGAGAACACCACCAAGGTTATTTCCAAATTAAAAAACAAACAAGAAAACCTCAACCTTTGAATAAAATGGACTGTGCATTAGAAAGAAAACATCAAAACTAGTCAGTGGCCTCTGTTTTTAAAGAGTCTGTTGCTCAAAAAACATATGCTAACCATTTTCCTATGCAGGACGCCACCAGGCTGCAAAGAGCTAGGTTCCCCCCAGAAGCAAACTTCTCTGGGGAGTTTATTAAGGTAAAAATACCCAACGAAACACTTCATCCCTCTTCCACCTATGCCAGAGGGCAGGTATGTGCTGCTAGGTGGCAGAGAGGATGACTTGTGGCTTACAACTAGGAGTTAATTGAGATCCAAGAGAGGGTGCTGGTTTCTCCCTGCTGCAAATGTTGGTACAACCACAACCTGACGCAGACCTATCACGGCTGGATTAAAGCTAACTAGTTCGGGAACAGATAACAAGACAGCTATGAGAGTGCCTGCTGCCAAACTGCTTGGGGCTCTGGTGAGCACTCACCAGCAACCACGCTGCTGCGGTTACACTGGCTATCGGTGCCTGAACAAGCGAGTTTAAAGCCAGTTCAGGCAGGTCTGCCCAAGCTCAGTCACACCTCCAGAAAGCATCGCAGACAGACTGTCTGGGGTCAGCTCACAGGGCCCTTGAGGACACAACCACCATGTTTCAAAACAGGTGAGAAAGATCACTATATCTCCAGGTCAGGCCTTGCATGGTCTCCAGAAGGGGACTGTCCTCCCATGATTCAACACGTCAAACGCCGCAGGCCCTGCTGTGGCTCACAGGTTGTGAGCGCAGCGCCTGGGCACCCACTGAGCAGCCACACGCCGTCCCTGCCCCTGCAAGACGGCAGCTCAGAGACTGCATCCTGCTCCTGCAGCACCTAAACCACCCAAGGAGGGAGATACTTTTTACATTTAATGCAGAAAGTGAGTTTCCAAGAGAAAGAAAACCTATGCCAAAGTCCCTTATGAACCTTTTCCAGAGTAATCGAGTCCATGAGATTCCTGCAAAGTGGCAAACCAGTCAAGCCAATCCCTTGTTATCAGTGCTTCCTCAGGGTCCTGAGAGCTGGGAAAGGGAATTTTTGAGAAGCGGTCTGGATGTAATAGAAAGGCTCTTCCCCTTAAGAAGAAATAATCCCCACATCATTCAAAATCTGCTAAGTGCAAGATGCCACGTTGCTCGTGGCCATTTGCAGTGCTGCCCACAGTCTGTCTCCAGCACAACTCTACATCAACGAGTCATGATGAGCAGAGACCATCGCTGCTCACATGTGAGGTAAGAAAGGTGTTTGGGCCAATCTCAACCTTCAAGCTTCAAGTTTTCGTCACAATACAGATTTGTGCTCTGAACCTGCAAGGCAGCACCCAATTCCACTCCTTCCTCCACACCAATTTTATGATCTCTTTCTGATCTCTGCTTCTCTGACTCCCGTCTCCTCTTTCTACAAGCTTCAGAGGCTAGAAAAGCCTTCCCCCTCTGGCTACCAAACCCTTCTGTTCACCTCTTCCAGAAAGTCTTAAAACCTGATTTTCCAACGAGGTCTCCTTGCAGAGCAGCTCAGGAAGTCTCCATCCCTTGAGTATGCCCCCAGGACAACTGAATTAAAACTATAAACTCCTCAGTTCAGAAGCCTCATTCAGTACACAACTTGCAAATTCAGAGTGAATGGTTCTGTTAAACAACATGAAGAAAAGCACAACCAGAGGGCAGGAAGGTCCAGTGGTTAAGCTGCTGGCTTGGGACTGAGGAGACCTGAGATGGGTTTCCTGCTCTGCTGCAGATTTCCCGTGCAACCTTGGGGTAGTTGCTGGAGTGCTCTAGTCCTCAGTTTCCCACCTAAGTGGGGGCAATAGTAACGTCCTACCTTGCAGAGCAGTGCTAAGGAGAAATGTGTAACCTGGTGGGATGCTCCATTACTAACAGACTTTGTAGATACCCGTTACAGATGTCAGTGCCTTGTCAATCCAATGCATTTTTGCAAAATGCACGTCAACAGTGCCGTCATCCCAGATAAGCTACTGCAAGAAAATGGAGACCTGACTTTGGCCTTCAGTGAAGCGTACTGCAAGACAAGGTCGTCGTCGTTTTCAAGCTTCACTTTGCATTTCTATTCCTATAGTTTTTCAAATCCCTAAGAGCACTCAGTTATAGTATGAAATCAGCAGATGTGCAGTTTGAGCACGCAGAGAAAAAGTAATTTGCCCAAGGTCAGCCAACAAGCAAGAGCTGGGAACTCAGCCGAGGGTTACGACCCTCCTCTCGTGACTAAACACGAACAAACACCTGTAACCTCTTCAGAGCCGTGAATTACATTCACGGCATCTGTGCAAAACCTGGGCTCACTAAGCCTTTCAGGACAACTATGACACGCTAAATAAGTCAGACACCTGCACCCAGTGCCACGTGTAGCAGATCCCTCAGCGATAAAGGCATGCCCCATGCTTCAACCCGGCCAAGGACAAGCGAGCGTGAACAAAGTCTGGCAGGACTGCTGCCCCCAAACCCCACCGCGGGGAACAGAGCCAGGAGCAGGCTGGAAGCCCCCAGGGCCGAGGAGACCGAGCCTGGCCCGGCGACTCGCTTCATCCCCGGGGGGAAGGGGAAAAAAAAACAAACCCAAACCAACCCCCCCCCACCCCGGGCCGCCCTCGCCCCCACCGAGCCGCCCCTCCGCG